>CM065589.1:193146268-193320395 GCA_033119425.1 Bufotes viridis
ATTCTTGCGAGAGGTGCCAGTCAAATACTTTGTTGCAGGCATTATCAAACATAGCATTTCTATATGAAAAGAAAATGGAATGGTCATATTTTCCCAACTTTAAAATATGATTGCAGATCAGAACTCCTTCTGGTGCTGGGGAGTAGAGATGAGCGAAGTTTTGAAAAATGTGATTCGGCAACTTCATCAAAGTTAGCTAAGAAATTTGATTTGTTACTCGTCACAAATTGCTATAAATCAGGCATACCCAGGCCTCTCTGTCTTAGGGTACGGCCACACAGAGCAGCTATTCTGCAGTGATCATCAGCACATTTAAATGGCCAGATTTTTGGGAACGACCGCTTGCAGGAATAGTTGTTCCTGATAATCTGCGCAATTCTCATGTAAATGCACCTTAAGTCTCCCTGCACGCTCCCTCTCCAAAATACTTCTATTAATTATTTTCAGCAACACTGTCCCTAGCGCATGAGTGCTTGCCACGTCTCTCCTTATGCTCAGCTCACAGGACAATGGTGGAGACCGCGCGGGATGGGGGTTTTAAAGGGCTATGACATCACAGAGGATGGCTATCTGCGGATTGGCTGGCTGCATGGCTTATGGGTGATCTAGGTTCCCAGGCTTCTTACTTTCACTTTGTAACACGTTCGTTACCAAAAAACATGAGGAGATTCGGATTTGTTGAGAATCAAACTTCGGACCGAATTCAGCTTGGAATGCTTTGCTACACTCAACACTCCTGGGGAGAATAAAGACTTATGAATGAATGATCCAGACCTGAATCCCATTGAAAACCTTTGGCATCAGCTGAGTCGCCTTGTAGAGGCTCGTAACTCTGTACCCCAGAACCTCAATGACCTTAGGGCTGCCCTTCAAGAAGAGTGGGATGTCATGCCTCAGCAGACAATAAGTCAACTTGTAAACAGCATGAGATATCGTTGTCAAGTTGTTATTGATGCAAGGCCACATGACAAGTTATTGAGACATTGACATTTTTGTGGGGGTATGTATACCCACCACCGTTGTTGGCTTTTGTTTCCATAAATTACTTGAGAAGAGGAAATCACCATTGCATGCTTCTACTTAAATGCCCTACTTTAAGGTTTAGTGGTCAGAAGAAAATCCAGACATTAAATGTATATGTTGCAACAAACATAATGTTACCAGAACTATTGTATGCAGATTGTCTACATCAGGGGTCAGGGGTCACAAAATATTGTGAAATCTATGTTATTGTATTGTTAAGATGGTTGCTTTGTTATCGTTACCTGGGACTGGCCATCTTGTTTTGGGATTTGTGGCCATTTTGCATGATTGTCTATAAGTATCATCATAAAAAGTAACATTGATTTCTGCAAGAATAGTGTAGAAACTATGGAATAAACTCATTCTCATCTACATCTGTACAAATTGTATAATTTTGTTTTAATTTAACCTGATGATAACCTGAGGTCAAAGCTGTATAAAAAAAATCTTTTTTCAATGTGTATATACATATATATATATATATATGTATATACATATATATATATATATATATATATATTCTCAGCATCACTTTCACATTGAAAATATACAGACTATATTGTAAATTGTCCCCCAGCAGGAATGTGATGCTCTGGTTGGAAATCTCTATAAATTTCTAAAGAAGAGAACAAAAACAAGAAAATAAGTAGTAGTTATATTGGGAAATATGGAGAGAGAGAAACATGATAGCGAGAGAAGGAATTAAAGGGAATGAAAGAAAAAAATGAATGGTCCATGCAACCTCCATCCATTCAATTTACCCTAAAGCACAATTCCTTTACATGGGCCAAAAAATCGCTACCTTAGCTCTATATCCATCTACCCTAACAGTCAATTATAGAGTGTTTTGTTGATACCACCCATGCCTGACATCTTGGACACATACTAGTCACCCTCACTAACTATGCCCCTGACACAGTGGCAGCACCCATCTCTCAATTCAAAGGGGTTGTCCGGGTTCAGAGCTGAACCCGGACATAACTACTTCTTCACCCTTTTTAGCCCCTATGAGTGGAGCATGAAATGCTCCGATGCTCCCCCGTGCCTTGCTCTGCATCACGCAGCGTAAAGGCTGTTTTGTTTACATTGACACTGCTAGACGGAGGTTTCTGCCTAGCCGCATTGCTGGTGACGTCACTGGCACTAATGGGCGGTCTTTAGCACTAAAGACCTCCCATTAGTGACAATGATGTCACCGGCTCACTGCTAGGTGGAAACATCCACCTAGCATACTCATCAGAAGCCCGGTACATCACCAGATCAATGGGACTGAAAGGGTGAAAAAGAGGTTATGTCCAGGTTCAAAATGGTTGCACTAGTTTTTTGTGTTTTCCCCCATGCAATACAAAATATTTACTTGTAAGAAAAATAATGACTCTATTGGACACAAGTTGGACTGTAACAGAATAAGGTACTTGTTCACGGCATACAAAATTATTAATTTGCGTCATATAGCTGTCATTATCCATCACAATTTTTAATGTTTACCTTCCTGACTTGCTCTATCAATGATTATTTTCTCAGTTGAGAACATGATTTCTCATGTCCACATACTCTAATGCATTTTTTATGTTAGACATATGGGGGTCATTTATCAAATTGGTGGCCCATAGCAACTAATCAGATTCCACCTTTCATTTTTCACAGCTCCTTTGGAAAAAGAAAGGTGGAATCTGATCGGTTTCTATGGGCAACTAAGCCAGTTCTATTTTACACAAGTTTGATAAATCTCCCCCATAAATCCACAAAACTGTCCACTGCTTTAAGAAGTTTTCACTTTGCTTTTTTACACATATAACAATATGAACATTGTAAAAAAAAATTAGCATGAAAATAATTACTACTGATGAACATCAAATTATTTATATTTAGGTCACTTTGACAAGTGGTAAAACAACCTCTTTTAAAATATATTCTAAGCCCGATTAAACCCATGATTAAATGAGCCTGTCTTTTTAGCCATAATAGCACATGTCATTTGATATATGTCAAGTGAATCACTCCCCGGAGTACTATTACTTTTACCATGCTACTTGCACTATATGAATTACGCATGCAGGAAAATGTTAACTGCAAGCAAATCACCAAGAGACCTTACAGTGTTGGTGAATTCACCAGCAGGAAAGAAGGGCTCATGCACATGGCTGTATGCTCTGCGCAGGAAAGGTATGTTTAGAATCAAGGGCTGGATAAGGGCCTGTGCCATTAGTTCAGTATAGCCTGAACCCATATGGTACTACCTGAAACCTTGCAGTTTTTACTAGCATTAGATTAGAGTCTGGATTCTCCCTTGTGGATCCTAGAAGAAGGATAATGAAAACTTTTAAAATGTTCCGTTGGAGAGGTTTCCCCTTGCTCCCACTTTTGGACTTGGTTAATTTTTTTATTTAAGAAAAGAAAAACTATGGTGAATGGATTTCTGGAACCCGCATTTTCTAAACCACGTATATGAATTGTCTGAAATCTGTCATACTAACATGGTGACAGCACAAAAATACTTAACAAGGCACAATGTTTAAAGATTACATTGATTGGCAGAGGCACTATACTCGGTAGTTACACTTCTTGACAGAGTCATGATGCCTAGTGGTTACAAATCTGAACAGAAGTACTCTACTTGGCAGTTTCAGCAACAGGCAAAAAGTCTTTGATAAATCTCTACTGTAGGCATGTTAGACAGTACCTACTCCACTTAGCATGACTCACTATTATCACAGGCCTTTCTCATTCTGGTGTACAGTCGTAGATGACAGTTCAGCATCACAATCAGCCACAGTCTCAGTGTGGATTATCACACTCCACATGTTGTCAATTATGCTTTACCCATTTTCAGGCATATACAGGCAGGCTGCCTGGTCACACTTTGGCTCATTTTGGCTCATGTCATAATTCAGGATGTCAAGCTTGACCACCCCCTACAGCAGTCTGTAGCTTCTCTAAAATTTCTTCCTCTGGTTTGGGTCTCCTGGAACTACTTTGGCTCGGACTTAATCCATAGAAAAATAGCAGACATCAAGATGGAAGGCAGACTAAAATAATGCAATCCAGATTAAGTGACATATCTGGTGGAATTCCTCACCCCATCAGATCTCAGCGAGGTCACCAAATTTATGTGCTTCAATTCCCTCTAGCATCTCTCTCTGCTTACTAAATGTGGATAGGAGTGCTTTAAGCATGCATCTCTCTCTCTGTGTCCCTCACTCTAACTGGCTGCTCCAACAATAGAATCTTCCTTATATAACTTCTGCCCTACAGACTTGCATGAGGCCTAGCATAATGTGCTCTCATTTGCAACCAATGACTCAGCAAGGGCTGTGTGCCAACCACATTAAAGCAATGGTGTGCACCCAATCAGCACCTTTCATTAAATTACAATGTACACGTAAATATATATTTTGTCACAATCCTGCAAATAAGTGTATGCTATGGTATCATCAAAAAATGCAAGAAGTTGTGCATCATATAAACACATCTATCAACTGTTAACTAACTGCAGTTGTAAGATACATTGATGGCATTGACCATAGATTTTACCCTTTGCATTACAAAGTTTGATATCTAGGGCTAGATCTGCAACAATGGAAATCTGCAACATATTCTAGAGGGCTGGGTACCATTTCACCTTTTTCTTCCGGCAGCAGAAAGGTAAGCTGAACCCATGTACAACTCACAGTGGGAAGTTTGTAGTGCCCCACTTGAAAAGTATAATGGAGAAGAGAGAAGCAAGAAGTGTTGCACCCTTATGTCTGGATGACTGCCTGGGTTTGAGATGAAAGTACAGATGCAGAAAGATTGACTCAGAACGAAACCAACTAAGCCCGTGGAACTGAAAGAGCTGTAGAAATGGCAAAACTGTGGAAGATCTGCCAGTCCATGTAAAGTCTGAACTGTGGCAACTGCTCTCAGTATGTGTATGTATGCTTTTCCACCATACTGTTATCTGATCGAACACCAGCCTCATCCTTCTATCTGTGCACCAACACCTATTGCTACAGTATCACATTGCCTTGCACTGCACTGGGACCCTGCCTTCCACCACACCATATACCATCAATCTGAAGGGTATCCCAAACCACCACCAGGCAGGAGAACCTCAAAACCAGGGTGTGCCCCGAATCGAAGAAAGGGTGTGCTCTTTGCATCACTGCATGGACCAGGAGGAGTTAGAGCAAAGACTGCCACTGTAACTACTACATCCATAATTGGTATTACCACACCTGTCCTCCACCCCACTACCTTCCTGGGCTCATTGCATACAATAAAGGCTATTTAAAGGAGTAAGGGTTGACTACAATAACCAATAAGAACCATTTTTGTAGCATGTAATAGAAAATTAAATAAGTGGTTAGATGTGTACCTATTGGTAACTCCAGTGGAGTCACAGTTGCAAGGTAAAGTCAGCCCAGAAGGGAAGGGGGGCCCAAGCCAAACCCAAACCCTGGGCAAACACTGTTTTCAACTGTATCAACATCATCTGTAGGATGTAAGCTCCCTGCCACTTACTCTGGTAAGACATAGGGTGCTTTAAGCCTATGGCCTACAAGAGGTCTTGAGGGGGGTTCTACAATGTATGGGCTCCCAGCAAATCGTAAGAACAAAGAAAACGCAAGGGGGGTAATTACATCACAGCATCGTGCCACCTGTGGCACACTATTCACAGAAGGCAGAAAAAAGTGGGTCTCTCATCATGGAAATGAGGTTAGAGTTTCAGTTTTTTATTTTTATTGGTGAAAAGGGGCACCGATTATTAACTACTGTGGAGGCTGGAAAGGGACATTACTCTAAGGTGCACCTAAGACGACATTACTGTTCTAAGAGGCACCAAGGGTGACATTATTGTTCTAGAAGGCACCAAGGGGAACATTACTCTTCTTGCACCAAGGAAAACATTAGAGTTCTAAGGGGCACCAAGAGGGGCATTACAACTCTAAGAGGCACCAAGAGGGGCATTACAACTCTAAGAGGCACCGAGGAGGGCATTTCCCAAACATCTTAAAAAAATTAAAATAGACAAATCACCAGTGTGACAAAAGCACTTTCGTCACTGGGAGTTGGAGAGGCCTGCTTGCCAGCCTCTTGCCCTGTGACTATGGCCCCTGGGGCGCTATTTGGGCATATTGGATTTTAAAGGCACTGTTTCTGCCTCTTGGACTTTTAACTGGAACTATTTTGGACATGGAACCATGTAATTTAAAAATAAGACTTCCAGGAAATTCCTGAACCTCTAAACCGATCCGGGTGATTTTTGGATAGGTTGTTCACTCAGATCGAGGCTATCAGGGGATGTGACTTTTATGGGGATATGTGGTGTTTTGGGGTGTTCTCTGTGTTTTGGGGAAAAATGTGTGTTTGCTGCCTGTGAGGGATTAAGTTAGTCCATTGTGTGTGTTAACTATATCACAGGCAGAGTCCATTGCGTATGTTGATTGTGTACAATTGCTGGGAGTGTTTCAATACTGTAACTGTATGTGATTGGCTATTGTAAAAACTGTCTCAGTCTTCAACATGGTCCCCAGGGGGAGTGTCCCTTGCTGGAAGACCTGCATAAAAGGCTGACATGTAGCCCAAATAAAGAGTTCTGCTTTACCCCTTCATGAAGTCTTGGCTCATGGTTGGGGGATGGGATAACTACACTCTTGGGGATTGCTATATCACAATACTCCCCTGAGAATAAGCTCTTGTAAGAGCTTGTTCCTGGTTCCTGCTCTCTGGATTTGGAAGAGGTTCACCCACTGGAAGCGGAAGCCTGGGCTTGGGTCCATTTTGGGTGGAGGACGGCGAGACCCCAACCAAGCTGCTGCAGTTCGTGGCGTCTGTGGCGGTCATGGTGTCTGGTGGAGTGCTTGGAGCCCTCGGGAAGGGCTAGGAGCATCCGTCAGCCAAAGGTGAGGTTCTCCTGCCCAGTCACGGTGCCAGGCATTCCGTTACAACCAGGTCCAGTGGCATACACCCTTTTATTCTAAGAGAGTTAAGTCATGTTATAGACAGACCTTTATTTTCAGAAACCTTTTTGATATGTCATAGTGAAATATGAAAGTTTTTGATCAGTCAGAGTCTTAGTGCTGAGACATTACTGACCCCCCCCCCCCACCCCCGTCGCTAGAATGGGGAGAGAAGAGCTCACAGAGCACACTTTCTCCTTGCTGCAGCAAAAAGGCTCAAAAGAACGTCTATGAGACGGTCTCCAGTCTGTCTACTGCAGCGAGGAAGAAGAGTGCTCTGTGTGAGCAATTCTTTCTCCTTGTTCTTTAACCCCTTAAGGACCTAGCCAAATTTTGCAAATCTGACATGTCATTTTATGTGGCAATAACTTTGGAATGCTTTTACATATACAAGTGATTCTGACACTGTTTTCTTGTGACTCGTCGTATTTCATGTTAGTGGTAAATTTGAGTTGATATGTTTCACCTTTATTTATAAAAAAAAAAATTACAGAAAATTTAGAAAAATCTGCTATTTTATAAATTTTTGGCATCATTTTGTAAATTTCATCTTATTTTTTTTAGGACATAGAAGGCTTAGAATTTCAAATGAATTTTAACAATTTTTATGAAAATGTCCACTTTTAATCCCACTTTTTAAAGGACTAATTCAGTTATGAACTCACTTTGTGGGGCTTACATATAGAAACCACCCATAAGTTATCCAATTTTAGAAACTATACCCCTCAAACAGAAAGGAAAATCCAGCTCAGCTCGGGTGAATCTTTTTCTGTGACTTTATTCCAGCGGTAAAAACTTCATACAAGATGTGAAAAACAGTAACGCGTTTCAGACCTCTCTGATATCTGGGTCCTTCTTCATGACAAACATACAAATGGAATGGAAACTGCATCTGATATACACCTTCCAAAGTCAGGCTAACATACAACACCCGAGGAAGGGAGGTGCCAGAGGGAGGTCCCATGCAAACCTCAATAGAAAAATACATGGACAAGCAAAAGCATACACAAAAAAGGGGAAAATGTAATATAAAATCCTTAATATAAAAGGGTAATCAATGTGCTGATGTATTCAAGACAAACATAATATATTGTGTATCACAAAGGCAGAATGCAAATATTATGTAACATCTCTATGTTGCATTCCAAAAAGCAGAGAGCAAAAAAAGAAAAACCCCCAAGTGATATGTCAGTATTGTAAAATCAGATCATGTCGCTTGTTGAGACCCTCCGGTTGCCGAGAACCCAATTGGAAGATCCAAAAAGCCTCTCTGTTCAAAAGTTTTCTTCTGTGATCTCCACCTCTAGATGGTAGAGACACCCTTTCAATGCCCTGTACCTTTAATCCAGAGATATCACCCGCATGAACAACCGCAAAATGCGAACTCGCAGCAGAGACATTGCGATTCCCATGATGCGGTATATCAGATATATGTTTGCGGATCCTATTTTTCGGAGGATTAATGGTACAACCCACATATTGAAAAGAGCATATGTCACAAGTAATGAGGTATATAACATATTTAGTGTTACAGTTTATGTATGAACGTATATCATATTGTTTGCTGTGTGCAGTCGATCTAAATGTTTTATCTGTAACCATATGCTTGCAACAGGCACATTTCTTGAATATGCTGCAGGATCCTAAAGTTTACACTCGTTTATCCAGTGACCCCCTTCAAGCATTTCAAATGAAAATGGGTAGTATCCTTGATTTGGGAGTATCAACTGGCTGTCTTAGCATTAAAGAGAGGGATTATATTTTTGTGGAACACCCGATGTCCCCCATATTCCATGAGCTTCCTAAAGTTCACAAGGATACATCCCCCCCCCCCCCACTCAGACCCATTGTGGCTGGAATCGGCTCATATTGTGAGCGTTTCTGTGAGTGGGTTGATTCCCTACTCCAGCCTTTTATACCCTCCATTCCAGGATTTATCAAAGATTCTCGATCTGTGTTACAAGCTTTCATAGACTTTGAATGGGATAAGAATTTAGTGTGGATCTCTGCAGATATTACTTCTCTCTACACTAATATCCCACATGAATTGGCCCTTGTATCTTTGAGTTGGTTCTTAACCCACTACAGTGATTATACTTTGGAACTAATGGAGTATATTACCCTGGTGGTGGACTTATTTTTTGTTTGATGACACATTTTTTTTGCAGGTATCCGGGGTGTCGATGGGGGCTAAATTCTCTCCCTCCATTGCTAACATTTCTATGGCATGGTGGGAGGGTCGTTTTCTCCTCATCGACACCTCTCCTTTTTTGGACCGTTTGCTCTGGTATGGACGTTACATCGATGACACACTTATGGTGTGGTCTGGTGATGTGGCGTCCATACGGAGCTGGTCACTCATTTTAATTCCTGTATAGATTCAATACAGTTTGTTTTTCAATTTGATTCCACCGTGATTCATTTTTTGGATTTGTGTCTGAGGGGGAATGTCTCCACTCGGGGGGTTAGTACATCTACCTATCGTAAAGAACTGGAGGGGAACACTACCCTGTTTGCCCGTTCATGCCACCCACCGCATACTATCAGGAACATTCCCAAAGGTGAATTGGTCCGTGCCCGTCGCAACTGTTTTGATAATGATATATATGAGAGAGAAGCATTTAATGTGAAGAACAGACTTTTGCATAGGGCTTATCCTCAATACAACATAGATCGGGCCAAAAGAGCAGTCTCCAGTATGGACAGACATTCTCTGATTTTCCCTGAACCACAGCCTAAATCAGATACTTCCATGTCGGGAAAAAGGGCCACCAATTTTGTTACACAATACAGTAAAGAGTTTTCTGCAATTTGCAAAATTATAAAAAAATACTTCCACATTCTCAATATTGACGGACAATGGTCCGGTATTGTTTCTGATGGTATCAAGTGTGTTGCTAAAAGAGCCCCCACCCTTAGTAATCCGGTTAGCCCTTGGTTTTTTTCAGAAAAAACTACCACATTACCTACATGGCTCCATTATACAGGTAGCCATAAATATGGCCATAGGAAATGTGCCTGTTGCAAGCATATGGTTACAGACAAAACATTTAGATCGACTGCACACAGCAAACAATATGATATACGTTCATACATAAACTGTAACACTAAATATGTTATATACCTCATTACTTGTGACATATGCTCTTTGCAATATGTGGGTTGTACCATTAATCCTCCGAAAAATAGGATCCGCAAACATATATCTGATATACCGCATCATGGGAACCGCAATGTCTCTGCTGCGAGTTCACATTTTGCGGTTATTCATGCGGGTGATATCTCTGGATTAAAGGTACAGGGCATTGAAAGGGTGTCTCTACCATCTAGAGGTGGAGATCACAGAAGAAAACTTTTAACAGAGAGGCTTTTTGGATCTTCCAATTGGGGTCTCGGCAACCGGAGGGTCTCAACAAGCGACATGATCTGATTTTACAATACTGACATGTCACTTGGGGGTTTTTTTTTTTTTGCTCTCTGCTTTTTGGAATGCAACATAGAGATGTTACATAATTTTTGCATCCTGCCTTTGTGATACACAATATATTATGTTTGTCTTGAATACATCAGCACATTGATTACCCTTTTATATTAAGGATTTTATATTACACTTCCCCCCTTTTTTGTATATGCTTTTGCTTGTCCATGTATTTTTCTATTGAGGTTTGCATGGGACCTCCCTCTGGCACCTCCCTTCCTCAGGTGTTGTATGTTAGCCTGACTTTGGAAGGTGTATATCAGAGGCAGTTTCCATTCCATTTGTATGTTTGTCATGAAGAAGGACCCAGATATCAGAGAGGTCTGAAACGCGTTACTGTTTTTCACATCTTGTATGAAGTTTTTACCGCTAGAATAAAGTCACAGAAAAAGATTCTCCCGAGCTGAGCTGGATTTTTCTTTCTGCTTGATTACATGCTCCCGCATCCAGGTGCGGCATCCGTGCACAGAGGGTGTTCTATGCTGGTGAGAGCTGCCTTACTCTTTCTCTATACCCCTCAAATTATTCAAAACTGATTTTACAAACTTTGTTAACCGTTTACATGTTTCACAAGAATTAACAGCAAATCAAACCTCAATATTTATTACCCTGATTCTGCAGTTCACAACTAGTGTTGATTGCGAATATTTTAATCTTGAATTTTTATCGCGAATATCGGCATTTCGAGAATTCGCAAAAATCTAGAATATAGTGTGATATATTCGTAATTGTGAATATTCCAGATTTTTCTTTTCATGAGTACTAATGCTTCTTTCTTGTGGCCCAATGAGAAGACTGCAATATCTTTGTCAGAGCTCAGCAACATCCCTAGCAACCAATAAGAAAGTTGCCTACACCTTTACTATATAAGAAACTCCCCAGCAGCCATTTTATGATGTTTTTTGCAGTTCTGAGAGAGAGAGAGAGAGCAGTGTCATTGCTGTGCTCTGTGCTTTGCAGACTCATCTGGATCATTATTTAATTACATTAGATAGTAAGTTAGCTCAAATTACTGTGCTGTGATAGGGATTAGTGTCTCTGTTAGACACAGTGCTGTGATGTCACAACAATACTTAGTGCACCAAACAGTAATATCTACTCAGACCTGATAAAATATAAAGTTTCACATATTGCGCAAAAGCAAAAATAATGAGTGGAGATCACGAATTCTAGAATTCACAAATTTATTGTGAATTTTTTGCAAAAATTTCACAAAATATCAAGAAAACGAATATTGCCTATGCCGCTTATCACTATTCACAACCTCATATGTGGTCGTAAACCGATGTATAGGCACACTGAGGGCTCAGAAGGGAAGAAGCGCCAGATGATTTTGGGAGGGCACATTTGCTGAAATGGTTTGTGGGGACTATGTCTCATTTGAAGATACCCTAAGGTTCCCCTACAGTGGAAATCCAAAAAAGTGACCCCTCAAGGAATTAATTGAAGGGTGTTCTGATCGCTTTGACCCCACAGGCATTTCACAGAATTTATGCTATGAAAATAAAAAATTTAATTTCCTCCAATAAAATGTTGCATGAGCCCCCCATTTTTCATTTTCACAAGGGGTAACAGGATAAAAAGTGCCCCAAATTTTGTTAAGCATTTTCTCAGCAATGTGTAGTGGTAAACTGCTGTTTTGACACATGGCGGGGATTAGAAGGGAAAGAGCACTATATGGTTTTTGGAGGGCAGATTTTGCTGGAATGGTTTTGGGCGCCATATCACATTTGAAGAGACCCTCAGGAACCCATAGAGTAGAAACCTAAAAAAAAGTGACTCCATATGGGAAACGATACCCCTCAATGAATTTTTGGAAGGGTGTAGTGACCTCTTTAACCCCATAGGTATGTCATAGAATTTAGAAACACTTGGCTGTTAAAATGAAAAATTTAATTTTTTTCCTATAAAATGGTCCTTTTGCCCCAGATTATACATTTTCACCAGGGGTAACATGAGAAAAAAAACTACAGTTTGTTACGCAATTTTTACTGAGTATGGCAACACCATGTTTGGTCAGAAAGACAAAGTGTTTCTCTACTCCACCCTACCACTAGAAGGTTCTAGTATAGCTAGAAATTACATATAAGGAGAACAGTTAGACCCCATTGTGTTCTCCTGTAAGGGATAAGTCCTTAGAGGAAGAGACTCTGCCAGTGTACATGAGTGACCAGAAGAAGATGCTGAGATGGGATACTATGCTAAAAGACCCTGGATCCCCAGCCATTGTCCAGGGTAGCTTTCTGAGGCAGAGAGGGACAGCTATGTCAGGCCTTTCCTCAGCATCAAACCCTTTTTCTGCCTGGAAGGAGACTGCAGAAGCCAGCCCAGTGCCTTGCCTGTATTGTTTTGCACTTGAGTTCTTCCAGTAAAGAAGCACACTGGTTATCTACAGACCCTGACTCTCTGGACACATTTTCAATTGGGGTACACCACACCTTACCATCCCATACAGAGAGCAGCAACATGTGGTGACACCTCGTCAGTGTCTGGGAGGCCCAGCATAGCATTGGAGGCACCCCAAATTTGGCCACTCTACTTTACCTTAACCTTATGTCACTGTCTCTATCTTAGAATTAAATTTGATTCTGATCTGTCCTTACTTCCACACATTCAATCTATTGTCAAATACCTCGCTACTGACACTGCTAATACACTAATCTAGGACCTTATCATTTCTCACCTAGATTACTGTAACTCATTACTAATTGATGTTCAACTAATCCTTTATATATGCAACAGCCAGGCTGACCTATCTGTCTAACAGTAATACTAAAGGTGCATTTACACCTTGCAATGAGCAGCAGATTGTCGGGAAGGATGCGTTCCTTCCCGACAGTTGGCTGCTCGCTCAGTGGAGGAGACTTCTTTTTTTACATTCAGCGATCTCCCCTACAGTATGAGAACAAGGGATTACAATTGCACATTCTCATAGAGCTGCATTGTTTCTGGGCAGCAGATCGCTTTTTAGACTACATGATCTGCTGCCCAGGAATGATAATTTATGTGCCTGCACGAACGTCAGGATCATCCGATGAACGAGTGTTTCATTCATTCATTGGGTGATCAGCAGCACCTTTACATGGCAGATTGTCAGGACGAGCATGCCCTGGAACCAGGGGCGTAACTACCCCAGCGGCAGACTATGCGACTGCTATGGGGACCAGGGCAGGAGGGGGCCCAGTTGGGATTATTGTGTGGGGGTCTGGTTTGATCCTTGCTATGGGACTCTTACTTCTCTATATACGCCACTGCCAGGAACATTCATTTCCGATAATCTGCCCAATTATTGCAAGGTGTAAATCCACCTTAAGGGTCCGTTCACACATACAATCTGCTACCTGCACTTTTTTTCTTGGACAAAAAGATGCCATTTTATTTGGGGGGGGGGGGGAATTACTGTTTTGGAGCATTTAGCAGGCATTACTACATATAAAGGGAACTCAGGGGCATTATTATTTTTTGAGTGGTACTATTAACCGTTTGATAGAGTAATTTTCCATTCCATTTTTGCATTTTCTTTTTTTACTTCCTGCCTTCTTGGAGACTTTTAAATTTTTTCATTCACAAAGCTGTATGAGGACTTAATTTTTTGTGGGACAAGTTATACTTTCTAATGGTACCATTTAATATTGCATAGGATGTAGTGGGAAGCTGGAAAAAAATTCCACCAAATGTGGTGGAACTGAAAAAACAATGCTATTCCCCCAGTTTTATGGGTTTTGTTTTTACAGCGTTCACTATGTGGTAAAACTGACTTGTGCTCTTTATTCTCTAGGTCAGAACAATTACGGCGATACCACATTTGTATAGATTTTCCTGCGTTTTAATACAGTAAAAAAATGTAAAACCTTGAAAAAAATGTGTTTTTCCTATTCATTGCCATTCTGACCTGTATAACATTTTTTTAGTTATGTGTAAAGAGTTGTGTGAGGGCTCATTTTTTGTGGGGTGATCTGTACTTTCCACTGATAGAATTTTGGAGTGTGCTTGAGGTTTTGATTACTTTTTGTTCAATTTTTTGTGGGAGTTGAGCAAATTGGACATTTAGATTTTGTTTCCCATTGTGCTGTTTGTCATATGGAATGAATATTTTTATATTTAATACAGGCAATGTCCATGATGTTTATTTAGTATTGAATTTTATTATTTTTTATAATTTTTTTTACACTTTTTAATAGGTCCCATAGAGAACTTGAATAAGCAATCATCAGAATGGTTCTGTCATAGACCCCAATGCATTTCATTTGGGTCTATAAGACTTGTCTGTGCGCTTCCAGGTTTTTGCGCTCCCAGATGCTGTGGTCACATTTGACCACGGTTTCAGAGGTGTTAAATGTCTCCGATTGCACTACCACTGTTTGCAGACATTAGCCCCAGGTGTCTGCTGTGTTTGCTTTAAAGACCTGACATATGACGTAATAGTACATCACATGTCGGGAAAGAGTTTATAAATTACTTATTAGGGGGCACATAGATTATTACTTTCAAGGAGCAGACAGGGAGGATGATTACTTTGTTTGGGCGTTTAGAGGGCATTACTATTGTCAAAAGGGTACAAAGGGGTACTAATACTTTGCAATGGGAACTGCAGTGGCCATTATTACTATGTGAGGGCACAAAGGGGGCATTATTACTGTATGGGGCAGAAATCTCCATTACTGTTTGAGGGGCAAAATATGGCATTATTTTGTGAGGTGCATTATTACCATCTGGGACACTATCTCTTTTGCATTATTAGAACTATTACTATTGTCATTATTTTAGACACTATTGTCCCCAGAGGTGGTGTCTGTGTGGCTCTATTTTTTGTGTGAAAACATTATTTCTGATGTATGTTATTTGGGGCATAATGCCTTTAGGTCTACTGCAATGTCAGAAACCACTATACAGGGATCTGGACTTCGCTACAGGGCAGCCGTTAGGCCGCTACCTGGAGAAGTTCCAGTGTGGGGAATTTCTGTAGGTTTGGAAAAAGTAGGAAGGGTGCCAGGGGTGCACCAGCCTTTCTGCTGCCTGAGGCGAGTACTGAAACAGCGCACCCCTGAAGGATGCTGGAAAACTGAATGCTACTTTTTTTTTTTAGGTAATCTATATACATGAAACAAAGTGCACTGAAATGACTGTTTTATTGTTTTACTTTTTGTATTTAGGCATTTAGTTGGATTTTGTTCAGTTTAGAGGATGATACTGTACGTTACAGTAAAACATAATCATTGTACTTCGAAGGTCACTAGGTACTTAACTAAACAAGAACACGGGGCATCTCCCCCCCCCCCCCCCTTTAAATTCTCAGCTTCTTATTTTGTAGAGAGTTGGCGTTGACTTTGATGACAAGCAGCACTGATAAACTGTTATGACAGTCTCTCGGGCTAATGGCCGAACTGACTGAGCCCTGGAGAGCAAAGCCAGTAGAAGACCTTGGCTGAAGAAGGACTAAATTGTGAGTCTTGTCAGTGTTTGTGTGCTGGATAAAAGCGTCCAAGCATTTCTAATGAGAGGTTAACTGTGTCCCTGAAGTAATTACAACCCCCATTGACGAAGTAGTTAGTAATTAGAGGATTAGGCCTAATGAGCCTTACCTGAAAAGGTTGTCATGGTGACAGTTCCAGATCATGTCAGTCTGACTTTTACTATTTACAGAGAACAAAATGCTTTTTTCCCATATTTTTTTCAAACTCTGGGCTTTATTTTCAAGCGAGCAGAAGTGTTTAGTAATACCTGTAATAAACATTTCCAATCTCCATGGTAATGTGATATGTTAGGAAGGTTTATGCGATCATTAATCTGCATTACTCAGGGGGATCTCAAATAAGGAAGAGCAAGTGACAGAGTTTAGTCTTATTGTAGTCATGTTGAGGATAGGTGTGAGGCATGGAGAAGTAGGAATGCAAGCTATAACCTAGTGGACAGCTGTTGTTCACCAGTAATGTCTTATATTGTTACAGTAATTGTCATTCAACCATCTATGGTTTCAGTAGACCACATGCAACTCTAGTGACAAAATCTGCTTTTATGTCAAAGCCATAAAATGGCTAACATCAATAAAAAAAATTGTACTATTTTACCTGTTTATAAAAATGCCTGTTACTCACAAGACTGAAAATCTAGACTTCACCATCACCTATAGCACTCAACTTTCCTGATAATAATGCTGTCTCCCAGTACTCAGGAACCCATAGGTAGTTTGTTGAATAACTTCGGTAGTTGATTTTTAAAGTTGAAAACCACTTTAAAACTTGGAACTGAAATCGGCTTCGGATCCATGGGTACCTCGGAACCGAAACCGAGTTCGGTTCCAAGTTTTAAAGTGGTTTTCCACTTTAAAAATCAACTACTGAAGTTATTCGACGAAGTCTTGAGCAACTTCGCGAATAACTGACTTGGGGTCATCGGATTCCGTACATTCTAATACTGTACGGAGACGAATCACAGTACACTGCCCATAGGACTTACAGTAGGGCCAAACTGTAGAGCAATCAGATGGTTGCAAGAATATTACATGAAACACATATCAACACTGGTAAACAGATTTTGGCACAAACAGATGAAGGAGATGTCAGCCATGAAACAAAGATATTGACTGTATTCAGACTGGAATCGGATGAATAATGGTGAACAGAAATAAATGATACTGACAGAAACTGAACCTAATCTGAACACTAACACAGAAATAGGATCAAGATACAAATAAAAAACCAAACTCAGTCTACTTTGTTGTTTTCCTGTATTGAGATCCGGCAGAGGATCTTAATACCGGGAAAAAAACTTTTCCGTTTAGTTCTCATGCATTCTGAATGGAAAGATAACCATTCAGGATGCATCAGGATCTATTCCGGCAGCATTCTATTTTTTGTAACCAGACACAAAACCGTTAGAAACTCCGGTTTTGTGCCGGTCATAAAAACTGAAAAAAAATCAGTCACTGAAAACAATGGAAGTCAATGGTGACGGAGTCTAAAAAAAACGGATCCGTCACCAATTGACTTTCAATGTATTTAGTGACTGATCCGTTTTTTTGTTTTTATTTCACACAACCGCATCCTGCATCCTGATGTGCACAATCAAAACGGATCCTTTTTATTCCGGTGTTGAGATCCTCTGCCGGATGCTCTAGCCTCAGCAAACAGAAAATAAACAGATCTACAGCAAACAATAAACCTCAATGCAGGCAGCGAAGAAGTGCAGGAGGACTACAGGTCCCAAGCTAAACTGACACAACGCAAAGGGATTAGAACAGGACACTAGGAAAACAAGGTTTCTGACAACTAAAGAGCAGAAATCATGAACATTTAAATAGCATCTATCAGCGCAGGATCAAGTCTATAAAACAGGCGTAACACCTGTGTAGGGCTGACCGTGCTGATTCAAACCATAAATTATTTACTTGGCACCATTCCAATTGCCTGGCCCTGAATTCGTGCATGTGTGCTATTTCTTGGGGTATGGGTGCATGCGCAGAGGAGCTGCTGCTACTTCCAATGATGCACAGATACCTACTGCACATACGCTAATGAAGTAAGCATACATCCAGAATTAGAGGCAGTGGCGTTGGAAGGAAGAGTTAGTCAGAGCTGCTGGGAGGCTCAATCAAACAAGCGTGGATGCTGGGAGTTGTAGTTTCACAAAAGCTGGGGTGCCTAAGGTTGCTAACCCTAGTCTAGGGAAAGGTTTTTATACCAACATAGATTCTTCACTGTAAAAGCAGTGAGAATATGAAACTGTCTGCCATAAGAGGGTACAGTATGAACTCACTAAAAGAGTTTAAGGAGGGCCTGGATCCATTTCACACATACAATAATATTACAAGTTAGTAATTACTAGTAAAGGGTCATTGATCCAGGGAGTTATTCTGATTGTCAGATCTAGAATCAGGAAGAACGTTTTCTCTAAGATGAGGAAGCTTGTCTTCTACCTCGTGGGGTTTTTGACTCCCTCTGGATCAATTTTGAACAATAATGGACTGAACTGGATGGGCCTATATCTTTTTTCAGCCATGCAAACAATCATGATATGCTACTATGCTACCAAGAACAAGGTGACCTCTTCAGATGGGAACCCACACTATCCCACTTTACTCTCCTAAGCCTAGGCCTACAGAATGAATTCAGGGCAATGCAGGATCTAGCTATGTTTTAAATAAAAGACTTGCAGACACTCCATTCCTTTAAACCATTCCTTGTGTAGCAGAGTCATAAGCTGAGACTACTTTGCTCCCAATAAGAACTGCTTTAACTTACAATACATTGTCATTTTGTAATTATTTCATTTTCAATGGCATAGTACTGATGGAACATAAAGAAAAAAAATGTCAAAAATTCTAAAAACGCTCTTCATGAATATTAGGAGAGATTTATCATAAAGGGAAGTCAGTTTTGTAGAAGTCTGAGTTTCTGTAATTTGTGCCAAATTTATCAAATGTCACTTAACATATAATTGGGTACATCTTTAAACACAACACTTCTGTCTTGAGATGTCAACTCTTTACAGGAGTAAAGTATTTTTGTGACTTATTAAAGGGAACCTGTCACCACGAAAATGCAAATTAAACTGGCAGAATGATATAGAGCAGGAGGAGCTGAGCAAATTAAATTATAGATTTGTTGTTAAAAAATCATGTAAAAAATTTAAATCAGCAATCATAATATGTTGGAATCTCTTCCTAACAAAGCTAAAACCAGCCCCATACTGTACCTCACATGCTCTACTAGATTTATTTTAGTTTTGCAGCTCAGGAGGCATGTCTTTTCTACTGTAGCTCTCTCCATATCGCAGCTCAGGTGGGCATGCCATTTCTGCTGCAGCTCTCTACTGATCACAGCTCAGGGGGTGAGTCCTTTCTGAGTCAGCATGTCTTTTCTCCAGCAGCCCTCTCCCTGTAACTGTCACAGCTTCTACCAGTAGATAAGGCTGGTGGCAGTTGAGGTATGGAACTGAGCAAGAACGTCCACCTCAGTAATGTTACTTAGGTGGACAGATCTATAAGCAGAATAAACAGCAAATGACGCTGTAAAGATATATATTACTGAATAACATATTACTGAATAGTGGCTACATTAGGCTACATGCACACGACAATGAAAATAAACGTCCGTTAAAAACGGACACACTGTCAGTTTTTCATGACCATTTTGCATCAGTGTGTGCATCCATTTTCTGTCCGTGTGTCTGTTTTTAATATCCGTTTTGCATCAGTTTTGCATCCGTTTTTCATGTCCGTTAAAAACGGACATAAAAAATGGATGAGTTTGATTGGCAGTTATTTCTAGACCCACCTTTCTGAGAACACCCACAGGATGGTAGGCCCCCAGGTAAAATAATGTCCCCCATAGTGTAGGAATTTTTTATTTAATTTTTTTGCTGCCCCCCAGCTTTAATAATGCCCCCAGGTAGGATCCCAGCTTTAATAATGCCCCCCATAGTGTAGGATTTTTTTTTACTGTCCCTATCTTTAATAATGCCCCCATTTAAAATAAAGCCCCCATAATGGCCCACCGCTGTTTTTGTTTAGCGCCCCGCAGCCAAAAACAAACAAAAAAACTCACCTTATCCACTTGCTCGTGCTGCAGCAGTCTCTTCTATCTTCACTGAACATGACCTGTGATGTGCGCGATGATGTCACTGCCCGCTCCCACGTGGTTACGTCACCACGCACATTGCAGTTCCTTCGGCAGGTCCTGCTCAATGAAGAGAGAAGAGACTGCCGCACCGCGAGCAAGTGGATGAGGTGAGTTTTTTGGGTTTTTTTTGGCTGCGGGGCACTATGGGAGCAATATTTTAAACCATGGAGGACATTTGCGTACCCGTTTTTAACCACTTCAGCCCCCCTAGCTTAAACACCCTTAATGACCAGGCCACTTTTTACAATTCCGCACTACACTACTTTCACCGTTTATTGCTCCGTCATGCAACTTACCACCCAAATGAATTTTACCTCCTTTTCTTCTCACTAATAGAGCTTTCATTTGGTGGTATTTCATTGTTGCTGACATTTTTACTTTTTTTGCTATTAATAAAAATTTAACGACATTTTTGCAAAAAAATGACATTTTTCACTTTCTGTTGTAAAATTTTTCAAAAAAACTACATTTGTATGTAAAATTTTCTCTAAATTTATTGTTCTACATGTCTTTGATAAAAAAAATTCAATAAGCGTATATTTATTGGTTTGGGTAAAAGTTATAGCGTTTACAAACTATGGTGCAAAAAGTGAATTTCGGCATTTTGAAGCAGCTCTGACTTTCTGAGCACCTGTCATGTTTCTTCAGGTGCTAGAATGCCAGGAAAGTATAAATACCCCCAAATCACACCATTTTAGATAGAAGACACCCCAAAGTATTCGCGGAGGGGCTTGGTGAGTTCATGTATCATTTCATTTTTTTCACAAGTTAGCGGAAAATGACACTTTCTGAGGAAAAAAATATATAATAAAGTTTCCATTTCTGCTAACTTCTGGCAAAAAAAAATCTCAGACGGGCTCACTATGCCCCTCTGTGAATACCTTGGGGTGTCTACTTTCCGAAATGGGGTCATTTGTGGGGTGTGTTTACTGTTCTGGCATTTTGGGCGGGCTAAATTGTGAGCAGCCATGTAAACCTAAAGGTACTCGTTGAATTTGGGCTCTTTGTGTACTCCAGGCTGCAAAAGTGTCACTCATGTGGTATCGCCGTACTCAGGAGAAGTAGGGCATGTGCTTGGGGTGTATTTTTACATATACCCATGTTAGGTGAGAAATATCTCTGTAAACTGACAACTTTGTATAAAAAAATTAAAAAGTTGTCATTTACAGAGATATTTCTCACACCCAGCATGTGTATATATAAAAATACACCCCAAAACACATTGCGCTACTTCTCCTGAGTACGGGGATACCACATGTGTGGAACTTTTTTGCAGCCTGGGTGCGTAAAGGGGCCCTAAAACCAATGAGTACCTTTAGTATTTCACAGGGCATTTTTACGCATTTGGATTCCAGACTTCTTCTCACGCTTTAGGGGCCCCTAAAATGCCAGGGCAGTATAAATACCCCACATGTGACCCCATTTTAGAAAGAAGACACCCCAAGGTATTCCGTGAGGGGTATGGTGAATTCATGTAAAATGTTATTTTTTGTCACAAGTTAGTGGAATATGAGACTTTGTAAAAAACAAAATAAAAAAAAAAAATATATATCAATTTCCGCTAACTTGTGCCAAAAAAAATTTCTGTGAACTCGCCATGCCCCTCACAGAATACCTTGGGGTGTCTTCTTTCCACAATGGGGTCACTTGTAGGGTATTTATACTGCCCTGGCATTCTAGGGAACCTAAAGCGTGAGAATCCAAATGCGTAACAATGCCCTGTGAAATCCTAAAGGTACTCATTGAATTAGGCCTTTAGCATCTTGGCTGCAAAAGTGTCACACATGTGGTACCGCCGTACTCAGGAGAAGTAGGCAATGTGTTTTGGGGTGTATTTTTATATTTCATGCTGGGTGAGAGAAATATCTCTGTAAATGACAACTTTTTAAATTTTTTTATTCAAAGTTGTCAATTTACAGAGATATTTCTCTCACCCAGCATGGGTATATGTAAAAATACACCCTAAAACACATTGCCCTACTTGTCCTGAGTACGGCGATACCACATAAGTGACACTTTTTGCAGCCAAGATGCACAAAGGGGCCCAAATTCCAATGAGTACCTTTTAGGAGGGCATTTTTACGCATTTTTCTTCTCGCACTTTAGGGCCCCTAAAATGCCAGGGCAGTATAAATACCCCACATGTGACCCCATTTTGGAAAGAAGACAGCCCAAGGTATTCCATGAGGGGCATGGCGAGTTGATAGAAAAAATTTTTGGCACAAGTTAGTGGAAATTGATTTTTTATAGTTTTTCTCACAAAGTCTCCTTTCCGCTAACTTTTGACAAAAAGTTTAATTTTTCATGGACTCACTATGCCCCTCAGCGAATACCTTGGGGTGTCTTCTTTCCAAAATGGGGTCACATGTGGGGTATTTATACTGTCCTGGCATTTTAGGGCCCTAAAGCGTGAGAAGAAAATGCGTAAAAATGCCCTCCTAAAGTTACTCATTGAATTTGGCCCTTTGCATTTGGCTGCAAAAGTACACACATGTGGTATCGCAGACTCAGGAGAAGTAGGCAATGTTTTGGGGTGTATTTTACATATACCATAGCTGTGAGAGAAATATCTCTGTAAATTGACAACTTTGAATAAAAAAATTTAAAAAGTTGTCATTTACAGAGATATTTCTCACACAAAGTATGGGTATATATAAAAATACACCCCAAAACACATTGCCCTACTTCTCCTGAGTACGGCGATACCACATGTGTGCCACTTTTTGCAGCCAAGATGCGCAAAGGGCCCTAAAACCAATGAGTACCTTTAGGATTTCACAGGGCATTTTTACGCATTTGGACTTCTCACGCTTTAGGACCTCTAAAATGCCAGGGCAGTATAAATACCTCACATGTGACCCCATTGTGGATAGAAGACACCCCAAGGTATTCCGTGAGGGGCATGGTGAGTTCACAGAAAAAGATATTTTTGGCACAAGTTAGAGGAAATTAGATTTTTATTTTTAATTTTTACAAAGTCTCATATTCCACTAACTTGTGACAAAAATAAAATTTTACATGAACTCGCCATACCCCTCACGGAATACCTTGGGGTGTCTTCTTTCCAAAATGGGGTCACATGTGAGGTATTTGTACTGCCCTGGCATTCTAGGGAACCTAAAGCGTGAGAATCCAAATGCGTAACAATGCCCTGTGAAATCCTAAAGGTACTCATTGGAATTAGGGCTTTGCATTTGGCTGCAAAAGTGCACACATGTGGTACCGCCGCACTCAGGAGAAGTAGGCAATGTGTTTTGGGGTGTATTTTTATATTCTCATGCTGGGTGAGAGAATATTCTGCAAATGACAACTTTTTAAATTTTTTTATTCAAAGTTGTCAATTTACAGAGATATTTCTCTCACCCAGCATGGGTATATGTAAAATACACCCTAAAACACATTGCCCTACTTGTCCTGAGTACGGCGATACCACATAAGTGACACTTTTTGCAGCCAAGATGCACAAAGGGGCCCAAATTCCAATGAGTACCTTTTAGGAGGGCATTTTTACGCATTTTTCTTCTCGCACTTTAGGGCCCCTAAAATGCCAGGGCAGTATAAATACCCCACATGTGACCCCATTTTGGAAAGAAGACAGCCCAAGGTATTCCATGAGGGGCATGGCGAGTTGATAGAAAAAATTTTTGGCACAAGTTAGTGGAAATTGATTTTTTTATAGTTTTTCTCACAAAGTCTCCTTTCCGCTAACTTTTGACAAAAAGTTTAATTTTTCATGGACTCACTATGCCCCTCAGCGAATACCTTGGGGTGTCTTCTTTCCAAAATGGGGTCACATGTGGGGTATTTATACTGTCCTGGCATTTTAGGGCCCTAAAGCGTGAGAAGAAAATGCGTAAAAATGCCCTCCTAAAGTTACCATTGAATTTGGCCCTTGTGCATCTTGGCTGCAAAGTGTCACACATGGTATCGCCGCACTAGGAGAAGTAGGGCAATGTGTTTGGGGTGTATTTTACATATACCCATACTGTGTGAGAGAAATATCTCTGTAAATTGACAACTTTGAATAAAAAATTTAAAAAGTTGTCATTTACAGAGATATTTCTCACACAAAGTATGGGTATATATAAAAATACACCCCAAAACACATTGCCCTACTTCTCCTGAGTACGGCGATACCACATGTGTGCCACTTTTTGCAGCCAAGATGCGCAAAGGGGCCCTAAAACCAATGAGTACCTTTAGGATTTCACAGGGCATTTTTACGCATTTGGATTCTCACGCTTTAGGACCCCTAAATGCCAGGGCAGTATAAATACTCACAAGTGACCCCATTGTGGATAGAAGACACCTCAGTATTCCGTGAGGGGCATGGCGAGTTCACAGAAAAAAAAATTTTGGCACAAGTTAGAGGAAATTGATTTTTATTTTTATTTTTTACAAAGTCTCATATTCCACTAACTTGTGACAAAAATAAAATTTTACATGAACTCGCCATACCCCTCACGGAATACCTTGGGGTGTCTTCTTTCTAAAATGGGGTCACATGTGAGGTGTTTGTACTGCCCTGGGATTTGAGGGTCTCCGCAGTCATTACACGTATGGCCAGCATTAGGAGTTTCTGCGATTCTCCGTATATTGACCATACGGGTAATGAGATTTTTTTCCGTTCAGCCGCTGCGCTGAAAAAAAAAAATGAACGGCACAGATTTATTCATTCGCATCAATCAATGTGGATGAAAAAATCTCTGCCAAAATCAGTGACTGCGGTGCGGTGGGCTGGGCGCTAGCTACCTAACAAGTAGCTAACTAACTGGCGGTGATAAGGGACCCTTATGCCCCATTCACACGTCCGCAATTCTGTTTGCGGAACGGAATTGCGGACCCATTCATTTCTATGGGGACAGACTTTGTCCCGCTCGGATCCGGAATTACGGATCCGCGCTCCGGGTCTGCACTTCCGTTCGCAAAAATATAGAACATGTCCTATTTTTGTCTGCAATTGCGGACAAGAAAAAGCATTTTCTATATAGTTCTGGCAATGTGCGGATCTGCAAAATGCAGAAAGCACATTGCCGGTGTCCGTGTTTTGAGGATCTGTGGATCCGCAGATCCGCGGATTTGATCCGCGGATCCGTGAATCCACGGATCCGCAAAACACATTTGGACGTCTGAATGGAGCCTTACAAGGGGTGTGATCAATGACAGGGGGTGATCAGGGGTCTAGATGGGGTGATCAAGGGGTTAACAAGGGGTTAATAGGTGAGGGGGTGGGGGGTTAGTGTAGTGTTTGGTGCAACTTTACATAGTTACCTGGTCCTCTGGTGGTCGATCCCAGCAAATGGGACCACCAGAGGACCAGGTAGCAGCTATATCAGACGCTGTTCACAAAACAGCGTCTGATATACTTGTTTGATGCGATTTATATCGCATCTACAGCCTGCCAGCGATGGATCATCGCTGGCAGGCTGTAGTTAAACTCCTGAGACGCCCGCTACTGTGAACGCGCGCGCGCGCGTGCGTTCACAGGAAATCTCGCGTCTCGCGAGATGACGCAGATCTGCGGCGCCCCAGAACAGCCCGACCGCCGCGAGAACGCAGTTGTGCGTTAGGCGGTCGGGAAGTGGTTAACGGCCGTTAGTCGGGTGCACTCCTGTCAATCGGCCGTTAAAAACGGTCCCATTGATTTCAATGGGGTTCGCACGGCCGTGGAAACGGCCAAAAATAGGACATGTCCTATTTTTGGACGGACACGGACGCTATTCACTGACCGTTAAAAGAATGGCCATGTGAATAGCCCCATAGACTTTCACTGGTGCTAAAAATGGCCGTGTGACGGCTGTTACTTAGACGGCCATCACACGGCCATTTTTCACTGTCGTGTGGATGTAGCCTTAAAATTTTAATTAAGTGCAATTACAAAGTTATTCAGATCCAGGTGCAGGTTGAAAAATATAGAATATTTTTCCATGCCATAGACCTTATATACTCACACTAATGAGTAGATAATTACTGTATCTGTCTCTATCTCAGTAGAATTTACAATCTAATTTCTTCATAAAAGGAGCAGAATCTCATGAGGCTGGCTTTAGTGAAACCAATACTTCTAAAACCCTCATTTTTCTAAATGTTTAGACCAATCGGTATATCAACTCATGTTTAGAATATACCAACTCTGTAGAAATGATGTCCTAGTTGGAAACGTAGCTAGTGTTCTCATACACAATGGCGTTTTTGTTGTATTGAAATGCTTTTGACTTTCTAATTATAGTAATAATGACATTTTTATTATTTTTACATTTAAAAAATAACACAAAATCCTTGCCCGTGTTCCAGTTGGGGAACCTGTATAAAATATAAGAAAAATATGAAAAGATTTTCTGAAGAAATTATTGGTGGTGTTTGATAATATTTGAATTAAAGAACATTTAAAACATAATTATAGCTTTCCATTAGGCTTTGTCAATGTGAAATGAACTGAATAAACATAATTATATAAATGTACCAGTCATTTGTACTTACATTACAGTTTTTGTAATGGGCATAGCTGTACATGGAAATTATGTCATTAAACATTATATGTTTTTGCGTTTGGCTGCTTTTGATCTATATGCTAGCTTACATACTGTATAGAAAAAATATTACTGCTCCACAATATGATATATACATTAAAGAATTCTATATATTCTAAGAACCCTTCATATATTAATTAAATTGTGTATGATTTTAGTGTATTGGGCAATTTTACTGCATTTTTTATTAGCATTATTTAGTACTCTTGTTTTAGTATTGTGTTTTGCCAAAAAGTTTAGCAATTTTGCTAATAATAAAGTTACATATAGAGAATTTTCCTCTTGCTTCTTAACCTGAAAAATAGATAGGTCTTGGCAGGATTAGCAAAAAACATGTATGAGGTCTCCTGAATCTCAAATAAGGAGCAACCATGTAAGTATAACGTCTGATATGGCAGGTAACAGACGTGCGGAGCAGAGAGGAGGGAATGAGGGTACCCTTTCACTAGGGAAAGGGAGAAGTGGTGGCCCCTAACTCACCTAGAACTTGCACCTGGCTGCCCTGACATCCCTAGACGGGATGCTAACCCATACGCCGATCACATGCCTTGTCCCTGGCTTATCCTGAAAGAAGCCTTAGGTAGTGAGTAGGGCGTTGGGAGCACTAGTTCTCACCACTGACACCTAGGGTAACAACAGGGAAAGGACAAACACCACAAACAATCCCCAAATAGAGACAACAAACAGGAGACAACAACAGGAGAGAACCGGAGATCCGACAGTACCAGTTCCAACTGTTCCAACAGCTCCACAGCTCCACAGCAACTCCAACTGCACCAGATGTCAGAATAGAAAATCTGGACAGAAGGTCTATATCTGGCAAAAAGAGAAGTAGAAAGGGAGAATATAAAGTAGCTGGGAGTGGCTGACAAAGAACAGCTGAAAGGAAAAGCTATCGATTCCTAAATGGGACAAAAAGGATTGGAAACCAAAGCAGGAAAACCTGGACTGGAATCCATTCCCACAACTAGGTCATGGAGCGATCCCTTAAAACCGAGCGAGACGCCGCCCGCTGCGACCTTCTGACCCCAGGCACAACAGGGTCAGCGATAGGTTGTGACACCCTAGTGACAGTAAGGCTACTTTCACATTTGTGCTTACCCTTTCCGCTATTGAGATCCATCATAGGATCTCAATAGCGGGGGACAAAACTGAACTGAATGAAATGGAGTGCACTAGAATGCATTCCATTCTATTTGGTTACGTCCCCATAGCCGACAATAACGCTCCGCGATGTGGCACGGAGCAAAACGTATCCGTCCTGACACACAATGCAAGTCAATGGGGACGGATCCGTTTAACTCTGACACAATAGAAAACAGATCCGTCCCCCATTGACTTTTAATGGAGTTCATCTGTCTTGGCTATGTTAAAGATAATACAACCGGATCCGTTCATAATGGATGCAGACGTTGTACTATCATGACTGAAGCATTTTTGCTGATCCATGACGGATCCAGCAAAAACGTTGGTGTGAAAGTAGCCTTAGGGATCTGGCAGGGGTTACTTTCCTGACCCCATTGGAACAGCCTGCCGGATCTGCATAAGCGCAGATGTGAAACAGGACTTAAAGAGTTGAACAGAAAGAGAGAGAGAGGACCCTGATTGTGAAGGCTTATAATCTACAAGAGAAAGAGTGAGGAGACAGTAGATGAGGGTAGAAGCTTCATAATGTAGCGGCAGAAGAGTTATTGGTGGTTTTAGGCCTTTTCTGACGAGGTGGTTTCTCAAGCTATTTTTATAGGCTTTGAAGGTAGGGAAGAGTCTGATCAGTTTGCTTAGTGGATTTCAGAGTATATGGGATGCACAGAAAAAATCTTGTGAGAAGGAAAAATTGTGTGAAGAGGAGACAAAAGAAGTGCAAGGAAGGTCTTAGAAGGATCAGAGATTACTTGAGAGAAGTTTTCAGAATCACAGAAGGGAGAGACAGAGAGGTGGAGGCGAAACGGGGTGAGAAGTGGATTAACTGGGTAGCAGACTTAAGGATAGATTGTACGGGTGTTAGATTGGAGGCCACAGAGAATCAGTAGAATGTGGGAGATAGCGGTGGCATTGACTAGAGAAATACTTTGCCCTGTGTGAAGGCTGGGTTGATTTTTATTTTATTTTTTATAAAAGTGCCAGGAACTAAATTACAATTAGGACAGACATCTCTTTTCCCCAGGGAATATTAGACAACCCTAGCTGTAGTTAAGTATACTTGGTAACTAATATACAACTGGGAGACCCTCTCAGAGAACCAGGGGCGTAGCTATAGGCTCATGGGCCCTGGTGCAAGTGTTCAATTTGGCCCCCCCCCCCCGTTCCGTTCTCCTGCTCTGTTATAAAAGCAGGAGAAAGGAAAGTACGTATTCGGCACATAACTGAGCCGAACAGAGCCTAAGGATCCCATAGACTATAATGGCGTCCGTTAGGTGTCCGCTCCGAAGATGATTTTGGAGCGGAGACAAAAGCAGTGCATGCAGGACTTTTGACTCCGCTCCAAAATCATCTTCGAGCGGACACCTAACGGACGCCGCTATAGTCTATGGGGTCCGTAGGCTCCATTTGGCTCCCGCTCGGCTCAGTTATGTGCCGAATGCGTACTTTCTTTCTCCTGCTCCTATAACGGAGCAGGAGAACGGAAAGGCCAAACACTGATGTGAACTTAGCCGAATGGTGTCCAGTGACATAGAGGGGAGGCAGAGAAATGTGACATGGAGGGGGTCATGTGACATGGAGGGGGCGAATGTGACAGGAGGGGGATAAATGTGACATGGAGGGGGAGAATGTGACATGGAGAGGGGAAAATGTGACATAGGCGGGAGGAGAAATGTCACATGGTGGGGAAATATGACATTTCTCCCCTCCATGTCACATTTCTCCCCTCCATGTCACATTTCTCCCCTCCATGACACATTTCTCCCCTCTATGACACATTTCTCCCCCTCCATGACACATTCTCCCCTCCATGACAGATTTCTCCCCTCCATGACACATTTCTCCCCATCCATGTCACATTTCTCCCCTTCATGTCACATTTCTTCCCCTCCATGTCACATTTCTCCCCCTCCATGTCACATTTCTCCCCTCCATGTCACATTTCTCCCCTCCATGTCACAGTTCTCCCCTCCATGTCACAGTTCTCCCTCTCCATGTCACAGTTCTCCTCTATTAATATTATGTAAAAACATTATGCTCACCTGGTCCTGGTCCAGTCGGTAGCAGCATCTCTTCTCCTCTGTGTGGCACTGGTTGACTCCTGGTATCTTCTCTCTGGCCTCCCGACAAGTTGTTTGCGGTCTTGAGGACCTTTCACACTCAGCCAATCAGTGGCCACAGTTATGTCATGTGTCAGGCCAGTGATTGGCTCAGCAGGAAATCGCTGGCCTGACATGTGACACAGCTGCAGCCACTGATTGGCTGAGTGAAAAAGGTCCTCAAGACCTCAAATAACTTGTCAGGAGTTATAGGGCTTTAGACTGTCTCTCCTGGAGGGGGCCCGTGGGCCCCCCTGACTTAGGGGCCCGGTCGCAAAGGCCAAACACTGATGTGAACTTAGCCGAATGGTGTCCAGTGACATAGAGGGGGGAGGCAGAGAAATGTGACATGGAGGGGGGTCATGTGACATGGAGGGGGCGAATGTGACAGGGAGGGGGATAAATGTGACATGGAGGGGAGATGTGACATGGAGAGGGAAAAATGTGACATAGGGCGGAGGAGAAATGTCACATGGTGGGGAAATATGACAATTCTTCCCCTCCATGTCACATTTCTCCCCTCCATGTCACATTTCTCCCCCTCCATGACACATTTCTCCCCTCCATGACACATTTCTCCCCTCTCCATGACACATTTCTCCCTCTCCATGACACATTTCTCCCCCCTCCATGTCACATTTCTCCCACATCCATGACAGATTTCTCCACCCTCCATGACACATTTCTCCCCCATCCATGTCACATTTCTCCCCCCTTCATGTCACATTTCTTCCCCTCCATGTCACATTTCTCCCCCTCCATGACACATTTCTCCCCTCCATGACACATTTCTCCCCCTCCATGACACATTTCTCCCCCTCCATGTCACATTTCTCCCCTCCATGTCACATTTCTTCCCCTCCATGTCACATTTCTCCCCTCCATGTCACATTTCTCCCCCTCCATGTCACATTTCTCCCCCTCCATGACACATTTCTCCCCCTCCATGACACATTTCTCCCCCTCCATGACACATTTCTCCCCTCTCCATGACACATTTCTCCCCTCTCCATGACACATTTCTCCCCCCTCCATATCACATTTCTCCCACATCCATGACAGATTTCTCCACCCTCCATGACACATTTCTCCCCATCCATGTCACATTTCTCCCCCTCCATGTCACATTTCTCCCCCTCCATGACACATTTCTCCCCTCTCCATGACACATTTCTCCCTCTCCATGACACATTTCTCCCCCTCCATGTCACATTTCTCCCCCCTCAATGACAGATTTCTCCCCCCTCCATGACACATTTCTCCCCCCTCCATATCACATTTCTCCCCCCTCAATGACAGATTTCTCCCCCCTCCATGACACATTTCTCCCCATCCATGTCACATTTCTCCCCCTTCATGTCACATTTCTTCCCCCTCCATGTCACATTTCTCCCCCTCCATGACACATTTCTCCCCTCCATGACACATTTCTCCCCCTCCATGACACATTTCTCCCCTCCATGTCACAGTTCTCCCCCTCCATGTCACAGTTCTCCCCTCCATGTCACAGTTCTCCCCCCCTCCATGTCACAGTTCTCCCCTCTCCATGTCACAGTTCTCCCCTCTATTAATATTATGTAAAAACATTATGCTCACCTGGTCCTGGTCCAGTCGGTAGCAGCATCTCTTCTCCTCTGTGTGGCACTGGTTGACTCCTGGTATCTTCTCTCTGGCCTCCCGACAAGTTGTTTGCGGTCTTGAGGACCTTTCACACTCAGCCAATCAGTGGCCACAGTTATGTCATGTGTCAGGCCAGTGATTGGCTCAGCAGGAAATCGCTGGCCTGACATGTGACACAGCTGCAGCCACTGATTGGCTGAGTGAAAAAGGTCCTCAAGACCTCAAATAACTTGTCAGGAGTTATAGGGCTTTAGACTGCCTCTTCTGGAGGGGGCCCGTGGGCCCCCCTGACTTAGGGGCCCGGTCGCAATTGCGACCGCTGCGACCCCTATAGCTACGCCACTGCCGAGAACTTGGGAGAAGTTTTCTTTGGAACCATGAAGACATCATTCCACTCTGCTGCAGAAAGGTTATTCACCACTGCTTCTAGAAGCCATAGCAATGCTGGTAAATGATTATTAAACCAAAAAGGTGTGAGTGTGTTGTAAATAGGGTTCCCATGAGCCAAAGCATGGGTCCATACTAGCCTAGCTTGTTGTACGTCATCAAGCACTAGTGCTGAACTCTGTTGCATTCCAAGCCTCCCCATGTGATAAGGTGAGAAAGTTGGGCTGATAGGTAATAAAGCTTAAAGTCAGGAACCACCATTCCCCAACAGTCCAAGGGGTTTTGTAATATGCACCACAATAAGTTAGATCTCCCCTCCCCGATAGAATCTATCGCCCAAAAGAATGTTTGACTTTAAGGAATATATATAGGGGTCTGAACGGTGGCATATAATATCTTGGGCAGGAGAATCATTTTAATCAAATTGACAGAGCCCACTACCAACAGAGGCAACCTTGACCAAAGTTGTGTCTTAGAACAGACATAGTCATTGAGTGGGGATACATTCAGGTATGAACTTAGGTATGAATCTGCTGACCCGAACTCCCAGATACGTAAGAGAGCTGCAACGGTTTGTTGGTTTTAGGAAAGTAATCTAGTGGCGCAATTAGGGATTTGTACCAGTTAATTTTAAGGCCAGAATATAGGCCAAACTGTTCAATCTCTGCAAAGATGGGACCGGATCTGCAAGATACAAAGCCATATCATCCGCATAAAGACCCACACGCTCCTCTAGGCCATCTTTATAAAGTCCCAGGATATCAGGATAGCCACATAGCCATTCTGCAAGGGGCTCTACTGAGATAACATACAAAAGAGGGGATAAAGGACATCCTTGTCTAGTACCACATCTTAAGGGAAAAGAATCAACAACCATTAATGCAGACACGGGAAACCGGAGCTAGGTACAAGAGACCTATGAAAGGAATTCAGGTCCAAAACAACAAGACTTTAGGGCTGCCAATAAATAAAGCCATTTAACGGAATCAAAGGCCTTCACCGCGTCGAGTGAGACATTATTGTTGCATGCCTATATGTTGGAAAATAGTCAACAAAATAAAATGTAGCCTTAGCAAGCACAAAGCCTGTTTGGTCACGTTTGACTAGAGAAAGGATAATTTTATTGTCTTCCAGCCAAGATTTTCACCAGGATTTTAATATCTGTTTGCAACAGAGAAATTAGTAGGTAGGAGCTACATTTAAGAGGGTCTTTTCCTGGTCTGGGGAAGACTAAAATAGTAGCATTGTATAGGGATGGGGGAAGACTTTCTGCCTCACAAACTAGTCCAAACATGTTATGTAGATGAGGAACTAGAGAATCTGCAAATATCCAGGGAGTTCATCAGAATCTCTAATATCCAGTTCCACAATAGGAGCATCTAAAAAATTAAGTTCTTCTGCAGTGGGTTGTAGTAGCTGAATAGTTACAGGCCTCTCCATGAGAGGTGGAGATATGTGAGCTATACAAATATTGATAATGCTGTTGAATTTCAGTTAAGATATCAGCGGGAGAACGCAAATTCAATCCAGTTTCAGAGTACAGCTCAGTGAATACCCGGGGAGTAGATGGTTCTCTAGATGAGTAGGCTAAAGGTCCCTTTATATGGGACTTTCTGCTGCTCGCTGGTGGAGGAGACCTCTGTATTTACATGCGTCGATTTCGATTAAGTTAACCAGTAGGGGTTCATTCGGCAAGTTTGTGCGAGGGGGTCTAGATCCCTATTAAAGGTGAAGCATGCCGGTAAGTGATCAGAAACCGACCTGGATAAATATCCCTCCGATTTGAGATAGGATAGAAGATCCACTGTGATTAATAGTAAATCAGAGACACATCCGAAGTTGAGAAGCATTCCACCTCCTGTGGGTTCAAATGATGCCATGCCTCTTTTAAGCAGGTCTCTCGGAGGAGAGTAGCTAACGCAGTAGGGGTAGCGTGGTGACGGGGCGTAGCCTGGGGGTCCCTGAATCTATCAAGGTCTCTGTGGCATTTCATATTAAAGTCCCTAAGCCATACTACTGAAATCCCAGGAAATAAAATAATATTACAGAGAAGATCTTAAATTAATGTTAGATCTGCAGGAGGTGGAACGTACACTATACATCAATCAATATAAGGTGGCGAGACATTATGTGTAATGCCCCCGAGGGGCATTACCACTTCTACACCCTGCTCTTATCTGTGTATGCTGGTACGGTGTCATTCTATGTATTTTGTCCAGGTCCTCCACATTGTGCATTTCCTATGTTTGAAATTGTTAATGTTCATGTAATGTATCTGTCACCAAACTGCCTGTTCGAGCTCCAGCGCTGCAGTATTGGGTTCGGACACAGCAGTGCGGTGCCCCTTGGTAACTCGGCGCTTAGGCCACGTCCCTCTCGATGTAGCGTAGGCCACACCCTCTAGACAGCCGCGCCCCCTGATATGTCACACTTGAGTCACGTCCCCCGGTGAGGTCAACGTTCAGGTGATTAGCTTCCTATTTAAGGCAGCTACTGGCAACCATCCTTTGCCAGTTATAGGTTTTCCTTGCTGTGCTCTGCTGCCTTTGTGTGAATTGGACTGTTGCTTTTGGACTTGACCTCGGCTATTCCTTGACCTCTCCCTCTGCTCAGCGATTGTGTACTTGCTTCCTGTCTGGTATTGACCCTTGGCTTGTTATTGCTACCTTCTTCCGCTTAGTGATTGTGCTTGGTATTGATCTCCTGGTTTGACTGTTTCTGGCATGACTTCCCCTTGGTATTTGTTTGTTTGTCTGTCCTGTGTGTGAACAGGACAGACAAACAAACAACAGCTTGGTTTGAATCTGTGCACTTACCAGTATAGGGACCGTGGACTAGTTGTGTTTTTGTCGCCTAGGACATGTTCTGCAAGTAGGCAGGGTCAGCGGGCTGGGTTCAAGTTGGGTATCAAATGGGGAGAAACAAGACTGGATCGCACATCCACAACTCTTAACCCTTGATATGTGCTCTTCAGCTACATTACTATCGTACTAGTCCCCTATATCACATGCAAATAGTGGAGACATTAGTGTACATTTTGATCAAAAGGTAATAAGCCCACTCACCCCGTCACGGTTGTCTCCTAGAGTGGGTTCCTACTCTGTCCATAATCTGATAAAGGCGCCGCGCTGCATGGCGACACTTGGCACCATCCCAGCAGGCTGCAGTTACGCAAGCCAGCCAGAAAAGCACCACAACAACAAAGGCCACCATGCAGCACAGCACTGTCTGAACAGGAGCCTAATGCAACTTGCTCAGTGCTAACAGAAACCAGGACTAACAGCTAGTGGGTCACTTACACTCTTATGCAGTCTCCTGCTGACTAATTAAAACCGCCTGTGGAAAGTGGGAGGAGTGCTGATACCAGGAATAAACAAGAAGGAAGATAAAATATGTATCAAATAGGGAGAAACAAGACTGGATCGCACATCCACAACGCTTAACCCTTGGGTTCAAGTTAGGGCTCACTGTGTTAGTGCATGTCCCTGCCCACGGTCGTGACAGTACCTGGTTCATCAGAGGTGGCAGCAGACTTGGCAGTGCTACTGTTAGAAGAGAGTGGAACTGCTTTCCATTCTGCCCCTCTCTAAGGAAGGGAGCAGACTAGTTGGTTAGAGGTCAGATCAGATTAGCCCCCTTCTAGGGGAAAGTTCAGCTTACCCCCTTCTAGGGGAAAGTCCTAGATTACTGCAGCTAAGCAAAGTAAGCCATCAGAACACCTTCAGCTCTGTTGGATATAGAGGACACAGCTTGGCGCCTCATACAGCAAAGGAAAAGTGCCCTGGTACATAATCTAGAGACAGACAACAGAGAGAGAAGTTGCAGCATACAGCAAAAGAAAAAGTTCCTATTTAAGCCTGTCAGCATAGCAGGGCTGAGATTGTGATTGCCTGCCAGTTTATGCTAAAACCTGCTGGAAACCAAGAGAAAGCCTGTAAATCGTTTGGAGAAAAGTTTATGCAAAGTAAAGCTGTTTCAACTTCAGCACAAGGTCTGGACTTAACTTATTCTACAAATCCTTCAACTATTCACCCTATTTGCTCTGCATCGGACGACAATGCCTGGGGTCCAGGATATCCAGGTAAGAGCACCGGGACACGTGCACAGCCACATCTAAAGGGACATTATAGGCTATCCTTACACAGCTGTAGCATTTCTACACCTGGGTACCAATACCACCATCTACTTAAGGGGACTCTGTCCCTTGCTGCTTCAATGCAACTGGTGTCACGACAAATTTACTTAAAAACAACCCCAGACGCATGTCGGTCGCTGCATATGTAAATGTTATTACAACATATCGCCCATGCACGTCTTTCTTAAGCTCCTGATGGCAGAAATATACTATTTTCCAAATCAAGACAGAAACCCCACTTGGAGTATTCGTATAAGTGGAGTGATATCCCCACCCTATCCAGGGTTTTATTCCCTTTAACTTTAAGAATTTGTTTCTAGCAAGGCTGCAGGGAAGGTGTTAAAAAAAAAAATCTTGAACTCACAATCTTGAGCACCCTCTGATCTAGTGACATAGCTCTATCCTCTTCACAGGGCTGCATCAGTAATGTATTGTTTAGCTGCAGCGTGCCCGTATACTACACTGACCGATGCAGCTTATCACTATCAAGGGTGATGTACAGTCGTGGCCAAAAGTTTTGAGAATGACACAAATATTAGTTGTCTCAAAGTTTGCTGCTAAACTGCTTTTAGATCTTTGTTTCAGTTGTTTCTGTGATGTAGTGAAATATAATTACATGCACTTCATACGTTTCAAAGGCTTTTATCAACAATTACATGACATTTATGCAGAGTCAGTATTTGCAGTGTTGGCCCTTCTTTTTCAGGACCTCTGCAATTCGACTGGGCATGCTCTCAATCAACTTCTGGGCCAATTCCTGACTGATAGCAACCCATTTTTTCATAATCACTTCTTGGAGTTTGTCAGAATTAGTGGGTTTTTGTTTGTCCTCCCGCCTCTTGAGGATTGACCACAAGTTTTCAATGGGATTAAGATCTGGGGAGTTTCCAGGTCATGGACCCAAAATGTCAACGTTTTGGTCCCCGAGCCACTAAGTTAGCACTTTTGCCTTATGGCAAGGTGCTCCATTGTGCTGGAAAATGCATTGTTCTTCACCAAACTGTTGTTGGATTGTTGGAAGAAGTTGCTGTTGGAGGGTGTTTTGGTACCATTCTTTATTCATGTCTGTGTTTTTGGGCAAAATTGTGAGTGAGCCCACTCCCTTGGATGAGAAGCAACCCCACACATGAATGGTCTCAGGATGCTTTACTGTTGGCATGACACAGGACTGATGGTAGCGCTCACCTTTTCTTCTCCGGACAAGCCTTTTTCCAGATGCCCCAAACAATCGGAAAGAGGCTTCATCGGAGAATATGACTTTGCCCCAGTCCTTAGCAGTCCATTCACCACTTTCTGCAGAAGATCAATCTGTCCCTGATGTTTTTTTTGGAGAGAAGTGGCTTCTTTGCTACCCTTCTTTACACCAGGCCATCTTCCAAAAGTCTTCGCCTCACTGTGCGTGCAGATGCGCTCACACCTGCCTGCTGCCATTCCTGAGCAAGCTCTGCACTGGTGGCACTCCGATCCCGCAGCTGAATCCTCTTTAGGAGACGATCCTGGTGCTTGCTGGACTTTCTTGGACACCCTGAAGCTTTCTTAACAAGAATTGAACCTCTTTCCTTGAAGTTCTTGATGATCCTATAAATTGTTGATTGAGGTGCAATCTTAGTAGCCACAATATCCTTGCCTGTGAAGCCATTTTTATGCAACGCAATGATGGCTGCACGCGTTTCTTTGCAGGTCACAATGGTTAACAATGGAAGAACAATAATTTCAAGCATCACCCTCCTTTTAACATGTCAAGTCTGCCATTTTAACCCAATCAGCCTAACATAATGCTCTACAGCCTTGTGCTCGTCAACATTCTCACCTGAGTTGACAAGGCGATTACTGAAATGATCTCAGCAGGTCCTTTAATGACAATGCAGTGGAAAGGTTTTTTTTTTTTTTTTTTTTTTTAAGTTAATTTTCATGGCAAAGAAGGACTATGCAATTCATCTGATCACGCTTCATAACATTCTGGAGTATATGCAAATTGCTATTATAAAAACTTAAGCAGCAACTTTTCCAATTTCCAATATTCATGTAAATCTCAAAACTTTTGGCCACAACTGTACAGCATGAGACAGCTGAATGACTGGCTGCAGCAGTCAGGTATGTTATATGGGCACCTCACCACAGCAGCCAAAATTAAACATCATGGCTGCAGCCTGGAATAATGATGAATCAGTGGAGATGGACTTGAGGGCCCAAAAGGTTTGTTTTAATGTTTTTTTATTATTATAATTATAATTATTATTATTAGTATTATTTAAACAGCCTTCCTGCAGCGGACAACCCCTTTAAGGTTGTGGCTACACCTAGAATAATTTTTTTTAATCACACTACAAAAAAATGGTCTATAGTGAATGCTTTGAGTAGCTCTAGCCATAGCAGCCAGTGATTTTGTTAAATTGCTACATGCTGGGATTTCACAGCAATACCTAAGTCAAAGCTTTAGGCCCCTTTCACACGGGTGAGTTTTCTATGCAGGTGCAGCGCGTGACATGCACGCATTGCACCCGCACTGAATCCTGACCCGTTCACTTCAATGGGGCTGTGCAGATGAGCGGTGATTTTCATACATCACTTGTGCGTTGCGTGAAAATTGCAGCATATTCTATAGAAATGAATGGGGCTGCATGAAAATTGCATAGCATCCGCAAGCAAGTGTGGATGCAATGGGATTTTATGCATGGTTGCTAAGGAGATGATGTAAATAAATTGATTAAAGTCAATTTACTGTATTATTTTCTCTTATAACATGGTTATAAAAGAAAATAATAGCATTCTAAATACAGAATGCTTAGTAAAATGTAGATTGAGGATTTAAAAAAAAAAAATTAACTCACCTCATCCACTGGATCGCACAGCCGCCATCGTCTTCTTTCTTTTTCTTTAAGGACCTGCAAAAGGACCTTTGATGACGTCATCACAAGTCCTGCTGAATGAAGATAGAAGAATGTTATAAGGGAAAATAATAAAATCTTCACAACACTGAACCTAAATCAGGAACTTCAGTGAAGAAGTTCGGGTCTGGGTACCACAATCAGTTTTTTATCACGCGCTTTCAAAATGCATTGCACTCGCGTGGAAAAAACTGAACAATGCAACGCAATCGCAGTGAAAACTGACTGAAATTGTGTGCGCACTCGCGCAAGTTTCCCGCAATGCACCCGGGTTGCATCCAGAGCAAATCCGGGATGCCCATTGTGAAAGAGGCCTTAATGTGTCCCAGTGTGTATGAAAAGTTTTACAATGGGCATTTCAATTGAAGCGTTATTGTGATATACGTACAAGAAAAAAGATTATTTCTGTATATTTTCATCTCTTGTAGTGCCCCATTCTGTATCTTCTGTGGCAAAAATGCTAGTAGTTCTTTTTTGCAGAGGTTACTCTGGCTTTTTTATGTTAATATAGGACAACCATTGCATTTTTTGTGGTTACCACCACAAATTGTGGTTTTGTATTCTATTCCAAAATTCTGGTTCACCTTCTCTAGGATCAGTAGCTTTCCCCTTTGCGCAGGCATAGTGATCACATAATACAGCGGGCCAGAAACCCTTCATTCACTTGTCCATACTTCTAAATTCATAGAAATATATGGCTATATGACACTTTTGTCCGTGGAGAAGGAAATTGATTGTCCACTGCTTGCCCAGAGAAAGTTGATAGAACAGAGATGCAGAGGGGTGATTAAAGGAGCCAAAAAGGGTGAAAATTGCACTGGAGAATGGTGATTATTGCACTGATGTAGGAAGTTATATATATGTTAAATGATGTGGTGTGCATTAATCCAGATACTCCCCTTTAATAAGTAATGATATCTTAGCAAAAGGAAGGTACAAGAACATTTTTTATTACTTCATCTCCTGTAAAATACTGGTCAGGCCTCATGCACATGACCATATGTATTTTGCAGTCCACAAATTTTGAATCCACAAAATGCAGGTAATGTCCTTGCTGCTTCCGCTTTTTTTCCAACCCATTAATTTTAATGGGTCCATGGTCCGCATTTTTTAGCCAAGTATAGGACATGTTTTATTTTTTTGCAGAACGGACATATGGATGCCGAAAGCACACGGATGATCTGTGTGCTTTCCAGATCCATAGTCCTTTCTGCTAAAATATAGTATATGTTCGCAAAGTGTGGAACATGGACTTATTAAAGTCAGTGGGTCCACAAAAAAGAAAAATGCGGATGGCACATGGACCACATCTGTATTTTGCGGATCCGGGATTCGCGGATCAACAAAACGGATACAGTAGTGTGCATTAGGCCTTACAAAAAGCTCACTATACATTAAATAGCAGTGAATATAGGTGGCATTGATCATGTACACAGGGCTATGATAAAGGCTTATGTAATTATTTCTAGGGGCATGTGGTCAGGTCTACATAGTGAAGCCTGAATGCTTTGCAGATGGCATCAAAGAGATGACAGGTTAGTTCAAGTGGATCTATTTGCTGGCCTCTCAGTTCCTACCACAACTGCAACTGGAGATACTGGCTACTTTCAGACACTCCAACAAATGCTACTTAATACCTGTGCACTGAAGAGAGGCAGCATCTGGATAATATCCCATGACTAATGTAAAAAATGAAAATCATCTAGTACATGACAACCTCTTTCTAACAAAGCTAGACCCAGCCCTGTACCTCACATGGATCCAGAGATCTCCCCATTCATTGCTCTGCTAGATTTATATCAAGCTAATAGCTCAAGGGGAGGGTCTTTTCTGCTGCGGCTAAGGGGGCGTGTCTCAGCTCTCCCTATCACAGCTCAGGGGGCGTGTCTCAGCTCTCCCTATCACAGCTCAGGGGGCGTGTTTCAGCTCTCCCTAGGATGCAGTCAAAGGATGAAACTGAGCATGTGCGGCCATCTCAGTGAGCAGGTCAAAGAAATAAGAAAAAACAAACAGCAGGTGGCGCTATACAGATACATTTTATTAAATAACTCAGTGGCTATGCTACATTTTTTATTACATGCAATTACAAAAGTATTCAGATCCAGATGCTGGTTTGAAAACTGTAGAATATTTTTCGTGGGACAACCCCTTTAAGAGGGGCATTTTACTACTGCAAGAACAACAGGAGACACTGGGCACAGGACATTTTTTAAAGCTGCTATTCCATCTCTATCTATATTCACTCTCTTTACAGAAGATATACGTAATGCTGGAAATATTTCCAAGGGGTGCAGCCTGAGCAAAATGTAATGTCTATATGGTGAGATTGGGCTGTGAAAAGTCACACTGAATTGTGAGTAATTGAATTTAAAAGCCCAGAGGTGTTCACTTGTATAATTATAACCTTTACATTGCAATGTGTGACTGTGATATTAACTCATTTGCATTTTTTTCCCATTTTCACTGGTGGGGGAGATTTGCTGATTTTATCAAAGAAAAAAACCCTTCCATTTAGGGTCCATTTTAGTAATTGCCAGCAATATGCATTTATTTTATGCCATTTTTTCTAGCATATCTGTAAATAAGGTATAATATGTGATGGGAGATTGAACAACAATTATTGTGTCACCAAATGATGAGATAATCAGCATCTAAAAGAAGTCTTGGGTATAAGCCATCTGTGGGCATGAATAGAAGCATTGCCCATGAAGAAGAGGTCTTGATTTCTAAAACTGAATAGAAATCATACACCTGACCCTCTGACTACTCTCACCCTTAGGTTTGGCATATGTGTAATGAGTTCAATTGGGTCATTTAATGAGGAAAAATTCAGATTTCGGGAAGTTTAAACTGAGTAAAGCAAAGGATTTATAGAGACAAAGCAAACATTGACACTTTAAAGGATTATGCCAAAACTGATGTAAAAAATGAAAATTAGACATCATACAGGACATGACAATCTCTTTCTAACAAAGCTAGAACCTGCCTTGTACCTCACATGGACCCAGAGATCTCCCTATTAATTTCTTCAATGCTTCTGCTAGATCCATTGCAGGCTTGCAGCTCCGGGGTGTGTCCTTGCTGCTACACCTCTCTCTCTCTGTAACTGCCACAGCTTCTAAGAGAGGAAATGGCTTATGACTGTTCAAGATTTAAACTGAGCATGTTCAACCAGCTCAGTGAGGTGGACAAGAGATAAAGAAAAGAACAAACAGCAGGTGGCGCTATACAGATAGATCATATTGAATAACTCAGTGGCTACACTATATTTTTAATTACATGCAATTACCAAAGTATTCAGATCCAGGAGCTGGCTTGAAAAATGTAGAACATTTTTCCTGGCACTTTAAAACAAATGTGTCATCAGAAATTGCAATACTGTTTAATTCAAGTTTTATGTTAAACATTTTTTTTTAGAATTATTCAGTTTACCATTTTGTTTTGTTTTTTTTAAATTGTAAAATCGTGCACTTTTTGCATTGCTATATATAGGTAGCGTTGAGCGAAGCAAAAGATCTGAGTTTTAGGGAAAAATATAATTCGCCACAAAGCCAAATTTCCTCGAGCTTGGTGGTAACGAATCAATTTAACTTAAAATGGCAGTAAGAATTCACCTCATTCATTTGAGAACGAAGAGGCAGCAGCGGCCATCTTGTTTGAAGATCCCGCACAAATTCTTGTGCGTATGATGCCACCATGCCGGCCAGCATGAGATTCTGGATCTTCAAGCAAGGTGGCTGCAGCGGCCTCTTCGCTCTCAAATAGATAAAGTAAGTGCAATTATTATTTTTTTTTTACCTGATCAACCCCTGAAAGGCCTTAATATTCATCTCAGATGCTGCAATCAGCAAAAAACATGGCATCTGAGAGGTTCAGTGATGGGGTTAGCCCCCATCACTATTCCCCGTCATTGCACCCGCTGCTTACAAAGAAATGTGCTTTGTGACGAAGTAATTTGTCATAAAGCAATTTTTTTTTGTAAAATTCGGTGAAGCAGCCGAATAGAATTTTTAAATCTTTGCTCGTCATCTATATAGGTGTTACCTGTCATTGTAATCTTGTTTGTGATGATAATGAAACAACTGTGAAAAAGTGATTAGGACAGAACAGGCAGTCTCAACATACAGTATTATTACTCGTGGTGGCCGGTGCAAAAATTGCAGGGTTCTAGACATTTTTAAATATGTTTAACATAAAAATATGATTTAAAATGGTTATCACTCAAAACATATTACTATCTAATGAACAGAACATTTTAAATAAAGTATTATTGGAATATGCATACAATTAAGGGCCCATTCACACATCCATGGTTCTGAGTCGGCATCGCTCCACAATTTTGTGCCGTCAACATCCGTTCCGCGGCCCTGCAAAAAAAGATAGAGCATGTCCTATTCTTGTCTGTAATCGCGGACAAGAATAGGCATTTCTATCATAGGCTGGCCATGTGCAGACTGCAAAACACTTACGGATGTCTGAATGGACCCTCAAATGTCATTCAGTTTTATTATGTACTTTTTATTTTCATCTCTGGTAGCGCCCGCTACTGTTTATCCTTCTGGTCTAATTCCCCTTCATTCATTAGTAGACTGAAACGCTCAGTAGCTTCCCAACTCCCATACTACCCTCAGTGAAGCAGGTAAAGCGGTCCAGATTCTCAGAAATAAATAGCTATATAGAGGGAGTCCACAGTGAAGAAGGAAGCTTTGGGGGCATTACATGCCATATGTATCTCTGGGGCTCAGTGGCAAATTATAATAGGGATGTTTGGGTCGCCAGCCCCGGGCCTGGTATTGCTGGGGGGCCCAACGCCGTCCCGAACGCCCACATACTGCGGCGGGCCACGGGAGCACATAGTTCCCTGTCCCGCCGTCTATCACAGCCATAGGCTTCAGGCCTAGTAGGCCTGAGGCCTATGTCATAGTAAAAGCCAGTCAAAGGCGTGTGTGATGAGGTCATCATCGCGCGCCTGTGTTGGGGCGCAGGGCTTTCATGTACACGCGCCTGCATCACCATCAAATAAAATAGGTAAGTATTAGCCTTTAGTTGTTTTTTTTTTGTGTGTGTGTGCCAACTTTGGGGGGCAGGGGAGGTCATATTGCTGCAGGGACAGTGGGGGCAAATGATTACATGAGGGAAAATTACCTAATGGGGTGAAGTGTGGGGCAAATTACTTAATAGGGGGCAGTGTGAGGGCAAATTACTGAATGGGGCAGTGTGGGGGCAGATTACTGAATGGGGCAGTGTGGGGGCAAATTACTTAAGGGGGCAGTGTGCGGGCAAATTACTTAATGGGGACAGTGTGGGGGCAAATTACTTAATGGAGTCAGTGTGGGGGCAAACTACTGAATGGGGGCAGTGTGGGGGCAAATTACTTAATGGGGACAATGTGGGGGCAAATTACTTCATGCGGCAGTGTGGGGGCAAACTACTTTGTGGGTACTGTGTGGGGGCAAACTACTACATGGGGGCAGTGTCGGGGAAATTGCTATATGGGGCAGTGTGGTGGAAATTACTATATGGGGCAGTGTGGTGGAAATTACTATATGGGGCAATGTGGGAGTCATTATTACTATATGGGGGCAGTGTGGGGGAAATTATTATGTGGGGGCAGTGTGTGGGTGATTACTATATGGGGCAGTGTGGGGGAAATTATTTCTATATGGGGGCAGTGTGGAGGAAATTACTATATGGGGGCATTGTGGGGTAAATTACTATATAGGGGTAGTGTGGGGGAAATTACAATATGGGGGAAGTGTGAGGGAAATTACTATATTGGGGCAGTGTGGGGGGAAGTACTATGTGGTGTGGGGGACGTTGCTATTGGGGAGGCACTGTAGGGGCCTTTCTATTACAGAACATATTAGGGGACATTATTTTTGGAGACACTATTCAGGCATTATGACCTGCAGCACAATATAGGATGTTATTATTACTGGGGGCACTCTAGCGGACATTATAATTGATGTAGACACTATAGGGATCTTTGGGATAGTTTATCAAACTAGGTGTATAACAGAACTGGCTTAGTTGCCCATAGGAACCAATTAGATCTCACCTTTCATTTTTGACAGCTCCTTTGGAAAATGAAAGGTGCAATCTCATTGTCTGCTATGGGTAACTAAGCCAGTTTTACTTTACACCAGTTTGATAAATGACCCCATTATATCTACTGGGGTCACTATTTTTTCAGCAGTTTAGTACTTGGGACTTTGGGGAGCACCACGGGCACAGTATTGGGAGTGGCAGAAAGATGACATTGTTGGGACACCAGGATGGGGAGGTTGATGGAAAAATTAAGAAATCTAACGTGTCTGTGTAAGAAACTCTGTAGAGACGAGGTGTGGCTGAAAGAATTTGTCAAGGTGGTCGGGGTCAGACGCAGGAGAAGAGGAAAGAGAAGGTCTACATGACAGGAGATGTCCCTGGATGTATGAGGCATGTGGTGCTGTATTCTCCTCCAAGTCTTTTTTATTATAATCATATGTATTTTAAATTTGGCAAATTTGTAACAGTAAAAATCACAGAAAAAACAGCCCAGATAACAGTGATAACTTTCTCTGTACAGATAACATAGTAGATGTTCCCTGTAGTCCTATGTAGCACCCCACATAAAACAATAATTCACTGTTATGCGGGGTGTTACATAGGACTGCAGGTAACATCTATGACATCTATACTCAGAGAGTTATGAGAGATGGGGGGGGGGGGTATGATTCCTGGCACCCCCGCCAATCAGCTGTGTGAGGAAACAGCAATGTCCCAGTGAGCGCTGCAGCCTCTTTGCTCCTTACCAAGCACTGCGCTGTCCATTTGATAGCACTGTGCTTGGTATTGCAGCTCAGACCCAATCACTCAGATGGGACAGAGCTGCACCTAGACCATATGAACGATGAATGTGATGTCATATGGCCTAGGAAGAGACTGTGGCGCTCACGAAGCACCGCAGCCTCTTCATACAGAATATTTTTTTTAAACTAAAATGGAGGGAGGGGTCCGAGTTGGGTAGACAGCCCCGGGCCTATCATGCACTTGATCCTGCTGGGGCTATGTATATGTGAGTTTTTTTTTCTCCTATGCAGCAGAGGAAGGAATTAACAAGAGCATATTGCAATGCATTCTGGAAGATATCTAGTAATGAGCGGCTACACTTTATCAAAGGTAATCAGATGGTACACCAGGTGCTCACCTTACCGGCAACTATACCCACAAACGTGTAGCCATTGGCAATAATTGTTTCAAAGTGAATGAGGGGCACTCTGGAGGGTATCTGGGACTGGACCCACAACTCTATTGTTCAAACAGTAAAACTTTTATTCCATACAAATATAATATTCCATAAAATGCTCATAAGCCTGTGTAAAATACTCCTTCTTTCCTATTTGCTTGCTGGTAATACAAAAAATGTCCAAGGACTGTACGGGATTAGTAAACTGCGCAAAGTAACATCAATAAAGTGCGAACCATAATATAAAACGTAATACAATGCCAATAAAGTGCTAGGTGCTAATAACCTGTGAATAAACAATCAAAGTATGACAATTGTGCAGAGTCTGCACAGTGGTGCCGTATTAGAATATTGGGTCCCCACGTATGTGAAAGTGCAGTTCAATTATTAGAGAGAATGACAAAATACCGATTAAAATTCCTGTGAAGATAAATAATAACTGTGTTCGATTGCGCATATGCCGTCAGTATGCACTGATACTCCAACTCTCTCAGTGTTTGTGAGGAGAATATACTAATCCTCGTCCCTTTAACCTTTCACTCTCACGGCCGCTGTGTGTACCAGGCTCGTTAATGGAGAGGCTGTGACTGCCGGCTTATTCCTCCTCGTCTCCTCCGTATCTCCCGTACCCGTGTCCCCGCTGCCTTACCTCTGTCCCGTCTATGTCTCTTCCTCCTGCAACCGCGGCGTCCCGCGTGGTGTTGCGGCTTGCGTGGCGTCCCACGTGACACTCGGGGGATAGATGCAGAGGTGGCTCGCTGGGTCCTAAAGTCCTGGGTAGTTGCGCTTTTTCATTCCATATGGTAATCCAAGCACTGGACAATAGTTGCCGGTGTACGGTGGGGAGGGGATGTCACTCTGTTAAAAAACTTTGCCACAGGTGTCCCAAACGCGTTTCGGGGTGAGCCCCTTCATCAGTGGATACCTGTGGTCTGTGGCCTCTTTTCTTTTATATCCTGTGTTTCATATTAGAATGCCATTCGCAAAACTTGGGCTGGATTCATGAGAATGGATTTTCAAAGTCAATTAAATGGATACAAAATCTTATAAAATAGCATAAAGTCCAATAAGAGAACGTAGTGAGATTTCACTACCATAGAATAGATATTCGATTAAAAAATGTATTAAAATAGACTAAACATATGATCACAATGCAAGTTCAGTGTGCAATCAGTTCCATAGTAACTGCATTGAACATAATCCTAATTGTCAAATTCAAGGAGTGGATCCAGATTTGCTAGAAGTAAATGGGGAGAGGGGCGAAGGGAGAGGAGAGGTCGGGGTGTCAGTAGAACGACCAGACGCCGACCCCTCATCTACCCCGCGCCCGTCCCCCTTTAAAGGAACCCAAAGATCTCCATTTCTGAATTGAGACCTCTCGGTATGAGGGTGTCCAATTCAAAAATTCGTCGGGATTCTTGCCTCGACATCTGTGCAATAAAGTCACCTCCCCTCCAGGTTTTCTTTACTTTTTCAATTGCCGCAAATGTCAGGCCACTGGGGTCACTATTATGAACCATTTTGAAGTGTTTGGATACAGAGTGTGCTTCGTATCCCTTTCTTATGTTTGAAATGTGTTCGCTAACCCTTTTCTTTAGAGTTCTTTTTGTGCGACCCACATACTGTTTATGACATGGACACTCCAGTATATATATTACTTCTCGAAGAAAAAATGGAATGGTTCCGGCACCTAATTTGCAGTAAAAACTTCCTTTATTCGGGGTTCGGTATACACTCTTGTTCACACAGTGGCTGGTAGTTTACGCGTTTCGGACAGTCTAGTCCTTAGTCGTAACGCTACGACTACCAGGCACTAGCTGTGAACATGCAGTGTATATCAACCTCTAATAGCAATAGAAGTTTTACTGCAAATTGATGCTGAATCTCATTCATTTCTTCTGATTGTTGCAAGTTCTTCTCTTCAGGCTCCGAGCACCGGGGATATGGCTGTCCTGGATGGGTGAGCTGGACTTTTGCATTTGTTACATATATTACTTCTATTGAGTCGCACGATAAAAACTCTTTGATCTGTATATTGCAGTCGTTGCTTTTCGATTGAATGGCCTCTCTTTTCCTGGGGAATGATGTAGTCTTACAGTTCACACATCTACCGCACCTATAGAAGCCCTTCAAGGTGAGCCAACTCTTAGTGATTTTTCCTTTTGATTTGGTGTTTTGGACGGTTGGTGCCACCTTGTTGGCTAGATTCGGTGCCTTGGTGTATATGATTCTAGGGACTGCTTCCAGCATGGGGCCTATCCATTTCTCTTTCAATAAAATCTCCCAATGATTTTTTATGATTTTTTCGACCATTTTATATTGAGAGTTAAAGGGTAATATCAACGATAACCTTTCCTCTTTTTGTTTATTGTCCTCATTCCTTTTTAGGAAGAATTTTTCTCTCTCCATTCCCCTTACTTTCTCCAACGCATCATCTATTATCCTAGAGGGGTATTCTTTCTCTCTAAACTGTTTTTTAAGGTACACGGCTTCCTGTTATGCGGGGTGTTACATAGGACTGCAGGTAACATCTATGACATCTATACTCAGAGAGTTATGAGAGATGGGTGGGGAGGGGGTATGATTCCTGGCACCCCCGCCAATCAGCTGTGTGAGGAAACAGCAATGTCCCAGTGAGCGCTGCAGCCTCTTTGCTCCTTACCAAGCACTGCGCTGTCCATTTGATAGCACTGTGCTTGGTATTGCAGCTCAGACCCAATCACTCAGATGGGACAGAGCTGCACCTAGACCATATGAACGATGAATGTGATGTCATATGGCCTAGGAAGAGACTGTGGCGCTCGCGAAGCACCGCAGCCTCTTCATACAGAATATTTTTTTTAAACTAAAATGGAGGGAGGGGTCCGAGTTGGGTAGACAGCCCCGGGCCTATCATGCACTTGATCCTGCTGGGGCTATGTATATGTGAGTTTTTTTTTCTCCTATGCAGCAGAGGAAGGAATTAACAAGAGCATATTGCAATGCATTCTGGAAGATGTAGGTGAATATCAAATAACAGTTTTTGTATACGTAGCCTGTCCTTCTCTTTCCAAGTCGCAGCAAGTCCTTCTTGTGAAGTAGGTCCTTTTTTTCACGTGATTTCTCAATTTGTTTAAATGGACCGCGCAGACTTTATTCTCTCCCCTGCTGGAAATAACTCTGGAGAACAGAATCTGGATCACGTTTAACCAAGCCTACACCGAGTCTCCTATGTACTCAATGTTTTGTGTAAAGCACAAAGGCACATACATAGTGAAGTACCTTCGAGTTACCTACTATAGTATACTTGTCACTGATAGCTGTACACAGGGAGGTGTTATCAATGATTGATAGCATTCTCTGTGTAAGTGAGTATACAGAGATAGCTGTCAGTCACTGCGAGATGTACACAGGGAGTTGTTACCAGTATACCAGTGATTAATAGCATTCTCTGTGTAAGTGAGTATTCATAGATAGCTGTCAGTCAATGATAGTTGTACACGAGGGAGGTGTTATCATCAGTGATTGATAGCATTCTCTGTGTAAGCGTGTATACAGAGATAGCTGTCAGTAACTGATAAATGTACACAGAGGAGGTGTTATCAGTGATTGATAGCATTCTCTGTGTAAGTGTGTATACATAGATAGCTGTCAGTCACTGATAGCTGTACACGAGGGAGGTGTTATCAGTGATTGATAGCATTCTCTGTGTAAGTGTGTATACAGAGAGATAGCTGTCAGTCACTGAGAGATGTATACAGGGGAGGTGTTATCAGTGATTGATAGCATTCTCTGTGTAAGTGTGTATACAGAGATAGCTGTCAGTCACTGATAGTTGTATACAGGGGAGGTGTTATCAGTGATTGATAGCATTCTCTGTGTAAATGTGTATACAGAGATAGCTGTCAGTCACTGATAGCTGTACACGAGGGAGGTGTTATCAGTGATTGATAGCATTTTCTGTGTAAGTGTGTATACATAGATAGCGGTCAGTAACTGATAGATGTACACGAGGGAGGTGTTATCAGTGATTGATAGCATTCTCTGTGTAAGTGTGTATACAGAGATAGCTGAAAGTCACTGAGAGATGTACTCGGGGGAGGTGTTATCAGTGATTGATAGCATTCTCTGTGTAAGTTTATATACAGAGATAGCTGTTAGTCACTGATAGATGAACATCGGGGAGGTGTTATCAGTGATTGATAGCATTTTCAATGCAAAGGCTCGTTCACATCACCGTTTGTCTTTTCCGTTCTCCGGCTCCGATCAGGAGCAGGAGAACGGAAAGGATAGATGCTGTACATAACTGACACCTAACTGACACCAACAGAGCCTAAAGACCCCATAGACTTTAATGGGGTCCGTTTGGTGTCCGCTCAGAACATGATTTTTGAGTGGACACGAAAGTCCTGCATGCACTACTTTCATGTCCGCTCAAAAATCATGTTCTGAGCGGACACTAAACGGTGGGGTCTTTAGGCTCCGTTGGTGTCAGTTAGGTGTCAGTTATGTACAGCATCCGTCCTTTCCGTTCTCCTGCTCCTGAACGGAGCCGGAGAACAGAAAAGACAAACAGTGATGTGAACGAAGCCTTAGTGTGTATACAGAGATAGAGTTTAAGACAAGGAGCAAGAAACTAAGGTTTGCTAGATATTCCTTGTGCTACACTCTATCACTATCTAACCTACACTGACTATCTCCCACTAACTATCTGTATTATATATATATAAGCTAACTAACTAACTAACTAACTATCTAATATAATGGGACAGAGCACAGCAATGACACTGCTGTCTCTCTCAGAACTGAAAACAAACTGCAGAAAATGGCTGCTGGAGAGGTTCTTATATAGTAAGGGGTAGGCAACTTTCCTAATGGGTGATAGGGATGTTGCTAAGCTCAGACAAAGAAATTGTAGCCTTCTCATTGGCCCACAAGCAAGACGCATGGAGGGCTCATGGGTTCTGATGAAAAAAAATCTAGAATATTCGAAAATACGAATATATAGCACTATATTCGAAATATTCGCGAATTCTCAAAGTGGCGATATTCGCAATAAAAATTTGTGATTCGAATATTCGTGCCCAACACTATTCTTTAACACACTAGTTAATGTTTCCTACATCTGTATATCTAAAGAGGAAGCAATTCACATATATCTGTTTAATATCAATATAAAAAGATGCTAATGCAGGAAAACAAGGGGGTCTGAATGGATAATTAGGCAAATCTATTATTTCTTCGCAGCTCATTCTAAGATAACGCTAAGAATAAATTAGTTGTGTATATCTCAGTAATGATATTGCTTGCTTAATGCACATTTACAATCACACAGATTTACAGTATATATGCCCTTTTAAGGGAGATAGACATTTTATATCAATATGAGCAAAATTTTTAAAGTGCATCCTTAACAGGATACCCAAGCAACTTAATCCTAGTCGACCGTATGAGGGAGATTTGCCAAGACTAGTTTCATATCCGTTGCACATAAATCTGCCAGAACAGCCCATGCCGCATATGTTAAACTAGCCTTAACCTCTTCCCAACATATTACGTACTATTACGTTATGGAAACCACTGCGTTCCCGCAATTTGACATAATAGTACGTCATGGTGATTGGGCGGGCACCGCAGGGGTGCGTGCCCGATCACTGCAGGGGTCTGGCAGTCCGTCGTAGCCGGGCCCCTGCTGTATCACTGACCGCGACATAAAAGGGGTTTGTGTCGAGTGTGGGAGCGCATCGAGTGCCCGTGCTGCTGTGGCGGGGACTCGATGTGTGAGAAGGCAGCCCGATGCCGTGTAGAGGATGCCCAATGCCTTGCACGGCATTGGGTCCTGCCTTCTACGGGTGCCGAGGAGATCCAGCCTCAGGCTGGGTCTCCTAGGCCAGTGATGGGCAACGTGTGGCTCTCCAGCTGTTGCTAAACTACAACTCCCACCATGCCCTGCAGTAGGCTGATAGCTATAGACAGGCTTTGCATGCTGGGAGTTGTAGTTCTGCAACAGCTGGAGAGCCGCACGTTGCCCATCACTGTCCTAGGCAATCTGTTAGTGTATTACTCAGTGTAATACACTAACAGGCAATGCTTTACAATACAGATGTATTGTAATGCATTGCAGAGGGGATCAGACCCCCAAAAGTGAAAGTTTGAAATAAAGTAAAGAAAATAAAGTATAAAAAAGTGTTTTAATTTAATAAAATTAATAAAGTTTTTAAGTAAAAAATAAAAAAAAACACCCCTTTCCCCTTATTTTATAATAAAAAACAGAAAAAAAAACCCACACATATTAGGTATCGTCGGCTCTATCAACATATCACATGATCCACCCTGTAAAATAAAAAAAACGGTGTAAAAAAAGCCATTTTTGTCACCTTACATCACAAAAGTGCAACACCATGCAATCAAAAAGGCATATGTCCCACAAAATGGTATCACCTCATCCCGCAAAAAAATTTGCCCCTACCTAAGACAATCGCCAAATGAGCCCCTACCTAAGACAATCGCCTAAAAAATAAAAAAACTATAGCAGAACATGGAGACACTAAAACATCATTCTTTTGTTTCAAAACTGCTATTATTGTGCTAAAGTGAAATACATAAAAAAAAATACACGTTAGGTATCACCACGTTCGTAACAACCAGCTTTATAAAAATATCACATGACCTAACCCCTCAGATGAACATCGTAAAAAGGAAAAAAAAAACTATGTAAAAAATTCAATTTTTGTCACCTTACATCACAAAAATTGCAACAGTAAGGCCCCTTTCACACGGGCGTTGCGGGTGCACTCCGTCAAACAGTGCGGGTGCGTTGCGGGAATCGCCGCGATTTCTGTCATGCGTTTTGCACGCGTGGGAGAAAAATCGGTACTTTTGGTACCCAGACCCGAACCTGCACTTCTTCACAGAAGTGCATGTTTGGGTCAGAAATTGTCCCGCTGGTATTATTTCACATTATAACATAGTTATAATGTAAAATAATACCCTTGGCCATCTTCCTAATGTTTAAACAGGTGCAGAATGGGTTAAAAATAATAAACTAATATTAACTTACATGTTCCATTTGATCGCGAAGCCCGGCCTTCTCTCCGTTAGCTTGCTAGTAGGAAAAGGACCTGTGATGATGTCACATGGTCACATGGCCCAATCACCTGCTCCATCACCATAGTGATGGAGCATGTGATTGGGCCATGTGATGCTGTGACATCATCACAGGTCCTTTCCTACTGCAAGCTAACGGAGAGGAGGCCGAGCTCGCGATCAAATGGGACAGGTAAGTTAATATTAGTTTATTATTTTAACCCATTCTGCACCTGTTTAAACATTAGAAGATGGCTAAGGGTATTATTTTACATTATAACTATGTTATAATGTGAAATAATACAGAACTGGTTACACATCCCGATGGTTGCATAGCAACCATGCGGGAACATCGCAAAGCATCCGCACTTGCTTGCGGATGCTGGCGATTTTCCCGCAGCCCCATTCATTTCTATGGGGCCTGCGTTCCGTTAAAAACGCAGAAGATAGAGCATGCTGCGATTTTCACGCATCGCAAAAGTGATGCGTGAAAATCAACTGTCATGTGCACGGCCCCATAGAAGTGAATGGGTCCGGATTCAGTGCGGGTGCAATGCGTTCACATCACGCATTGTACCCGCGCGGAAAACTCGCCCGTGTGAAAGAGGCCTAAGTGATCAAAAAGACATATGCCCCCCAAAATAGTACCAATCAAACCGCCACCTCATCCTGCAAAAAAGGATACCCTACCTACTGTAAGACAATCGGTCAAAAAATAAAAAAGCTATCACTCTCAGACAATGGAGACACTAAAATATAATTTTTTTTTTACTTCAAAACTGCTATTATTGTGGTAAAGGGAAATAAATAAAAAAAAGTAGGCATATTAGGTATTGTCACGTCCGTAACAACCTGCTCTATAAAAATATCACATGACCTAACCCCTCAGGTGAACACCATAAAAAGAAAAAAATATGTAAAAAAAATGACATTTTTGTCACCTTACATCACAAAAATTGCAACAGTAAGCAATCAAAAAGACGCATGCCCCCCAAAATAGTAACAATAAAACCGCAACCTCATCCCGCAAAAATGATACCCTACCTAAGACAATCAGTCAAAAAATAAAAAAGCTATCACTCTCAGACAATGGAGACACTAAAATATGATTTTTTTTTTTGCTTCAAAACTGCTATTATTGTGGTAAAGTGAAATAAATAAAAAAAGTAGACATATTAGGTATCGTCGTGTCCGTAACAACCTGCTCTATAAAAATATCCCATGATCTAACGTCTCAGGTGAACAACATAAAGAAATAAAAATAAAAACAGTGTAAAAAAAAAGCTATTTTTGTCACCTTACATCACAAAAATTGCAACACCAAGTGATCAAAACGGTATATACCCCCCAAAATAGTCCCATTTAAACCGTCACCACATCCCGCAAAAAATGATTTACCCTGTCAGATGAATGTTATAAAAAATAAAAACGGTGCCAAAACATCAATTTTTTGGTTACCTTGCCTCACAAAAAACGTAATATAGAGCAATTAAAAATCATAGGGACCCCAAAATAGTACCAATAAAACTGGCACCTTATCCCCTAGTTTCCAAAATGTGGTCACTTTTTTGAGTTTCTACTGTAAGGGTGCATCAGGGGGGCTTCAAATGGGACATGGCATCTAAAAAACAGTTCAGCTAAATCTGACTTCCAAAAACCATATGGCATTCCTTTCCTTCTGCGCTCTGCCGTTTGGCCATACAGCAGTTTACGACCATATGTGGGGTGTCTCTGTAAACCGCAGAATCAGGGTAATAAATATTAAGTTTTGTTTGGCTGTTAACCCTTGCTTTGTTACTGGAAAAAATTGATTAAAATGTAAAATCTGCCAAAAAAGTAAAATTTTGAAATTTCTTCTCCATTTTCCATTAATTCTTGTGGAACACCTAAAGGGTGTTTCGAATCAGTTTTGAATACCTTGAGGGGTGTAGTTTTTAAAATAGGGTAATTTTTGGGTGGTTTCTATTATGTAAGCCGCACAAAATGACTTCAGACCTGAACTAGTCCTTAAAAAGTGGGTTTTCGAAATTTTCAGAAAAACTTCTAAGCCTACATGCACACAGCAGTGGTTTTTTGCGGCCTCCATTCCGTTTTTTTTGCAGATCCAATGGTTTCCTATTCATTTCTATGGATCCGGTAAAAATGCGGATGCCTCTTCCGTTGCCTGTCCGCGTCCGCTGTCCGCATTTCATGTCCGCAAAAAAAATATATTATGTCCTATTCTTGTCCGCAAAAAACGGTTTGCGGACCCATAGAAGTCAATTGGTCCGCAAAAAATGCAGATGACCCACGGAAGCCATCCGTAGGTCATCCGCATCCGTTTTTTTTTGCGGATGGTTGCTTGGAAACCAGGGCACTTGTACAGGTACTTTAAGAAACTGGTTCAAGCCTTCCGTTTTTTTTTGCGGATCCGCAAAAAAAACGGAAGACACACGGAAACACAACCTTCAAAAACAGATGTGGATGTGAAAAAAAAGGAATGCATGTAGCCTAAGCCTTCTAACGTCCCCAAAAAATAAAATGTCATTTTCAAAATGATCCAAACATGAAGTAGACATATGGGAAATGTAAAGCAATAACTATTATATGAGGTATCAATATCTATTATAAGAGTAGAGAAATAGAAATTTGAAAATTTAGGAATTTTTAAAATATTTGGGTAAATTTGGGATTTTTCACAAATAAAGGTGAAATATATTGACTTAAATTCATGACTATCATGAAGTACAATGTGTCACGAGAAAATCTCAGAATGGCTTGGATAAGTTAAAGTGTTCCAAAGTTATTACCACAGGAAGTGACATGTCAGATTTGCAAAAAATGACCTGGGCAGAGGAGTGAAAACTGGCCCGGGGTAGAAGGAGTTAATGAATTCTTGAAACTTCTCCTCTAGAAGCATTGCTATATAGAGGCTGAGGCTATGTTCACACAGATAAAATCCGCTGCGGAAAACGGTCATTTTCCACCCGGAAATCAAATGACAACAGCTTCTCGTTGACTTCAATAGGGTGAACACTATTATGTCCACATGGTGGCATTTTTTTCCGCCACCGATTTGCAATCTGCTTCAGAAGTGGCGTGTTACTTCTTTAAAGTGGATTTTAGCTTTGTTCCCCATTGAAGTCAAGGTGGAAGGGCTAAAAAAGCTAGGTTTTCTGTGCACATTTTTGGCAGCGTTACTGCCACCATAAGGCCCCTTTCACACGTCATGTTTGACGCCCGGATAAGAGACAGGTGCGTTGCGGGAAAATGCGCGATTTTTCTACGCGTGTGCAAAGCGTTTGAATGCATTTTGCATGCGCATGCAAAAAATTGGCATGTTTGGTACCCAGACCCGAAGTCCGGTTTCGGGTTGAGTATTCTGTATATTTTATTATTTTCCCTTATAGCATAGTTATAAAGGAAAATAATAGCATTCTCAATAGAGAATGCAAAGTAAAAAGGGCAATAGAGGGTTAAAAATAATAAAAAAATTAACTCACCTCCTCCATTTGATCGCGTAGCTCCTGGTGTCCTGTTCTGTCTTCAGCTGGGGGGGTCAAGGACCTTCAGTGACGTCACTGGGTCACATGGTCCAATCACATGCTTCCATGATGGAAAAAACGCAGAATATAGAACATGCTGCGATTTTCACGCAACGCAAAAGTGATGCGTGAAAATCCCCGCTCATGTGCACAGCCCCATTGAAATGAATGGGTCCGGATTCAGTGCGGGTGCAATGCATTTACCTCACGCATTGCGCCCGCGCGGAAAACTCGCCCGTGTGAAAGGGGCCTAAATGCGCTGCTCATAGAGGCATGTGAGCCTACTGATCTGCCGCTGTTTTTTACATGGCGGATTTTTGCTGTGTAAATATAGCCTGAGGGACTCTACTTTCCTTGATATAGCCTGCTGCACAGCGCTCTGCTATCTGCATACAACTGAAGGTAAAATTAGTTAATTTGTCACACTAGCATGTATGGAATAACACCCCCGCTTTCACCAACTGAAGTGGAAAATGTGCTTGTCTGGGTAAAAGTGGTGGAAAACCTTTATACATATTTTGAATGTAGTTATTTTAGATACCTGACATATTTGCATTCATTATATCATAATGTTCAGATAGCTATGTATTTAGTTGGTAGGGCTGATAGAAAATATATGCATACAGTACATAGATGAGGGGCAAAGATGATTGTAAAACAGTATCAAAATCCTATTCTCATCCCTACACATGATAGACGTGTAAGTAACAGATCACACAAGCAGTCGGTCAGTTAGGGATCATGCACACGAACATATTTTCTTTCCGTGTCTGTTCCGTTTTTTTGTGGACCATATGGGGATCCATTCATTTCAATGGGTCCGCAAAAAAACAGAAGTTACTCAGTGTGCATTCCGTTTCCGTATGTCCATTCCGCAAAATGATAGAACATGTCCTATTATTGTCTGCATTACGGACAAGGATAGGACTGTTCTATTAGGGGCCAGTTGTTCCGTTCTTCAAAATACAGACTACACACGGACGTCATCCATATTTTTAGAGAGTACCTGTAACTTCTCCTGACAAGTCTGTAACTACTTTCATTCCGCATGTAATAACATTTCTGAAACATCTCAATAATACAATAAAGTTCCAACTGGGTGTTACCAGTTGGGGGGTGTCTCTGCACAGTCTGGCACTACCCAATCAGTGCTGGCAGTGTCAGACTGTACAGGTACGGATGCAAACTGATTATAACAGATGCTCTAAGGGTACTTTCACACTTGCGTTGAAGGATTCCGTCAGGCAGTTCCGTCAATGGAACTGCCCGACAGGTCCGTTAAAATGTTTTAAAACGTTTGCAGATCCGTTTGACAATTGTATTGATATAACGGATTCGTCTTTCCGTTGTCATCCGTAAAAACTGATCCGTTATTTATTATGTTACCATTTTTAAAGGTCTGCGTATGTGCAGAGTGGAAGAACAGATCCGTTAATGCGTCAATTTTCAATGTCGGATCGGCCCTTAATACATTTCAATGGATACAACATGCTGCGCTTTTATCGGCGTCCAAAAAACGTGAAAGGACTGAACTGAAGACAAACTGATGCAAGCTGAACAGATTGCTTTCCATTCAGAATGCATTAGGATAAGGCTACATGCACACGACAGTTGTTTTTTGCTGTCCGCAAATCGCGGATCCGTCTTCCTTCTTTTTTTCACATCCACATCTGTTCCGTGTGTCCACAAATTTTGTAGGTTGTGTTTCTGTGTGTCTTCCGTTTTTTTTTGTGGATCTGCAAAAAAAAAACGGAAGGCTTGAACCAGTTTCTTAAAGTACCTGTACAAGTGCCCTGGTTTCCAAGCAACCGTCCGCAAAAAAAAAAGGATGCGGATGACAAACGGATGGCTTCTGTTGGTCATCCGCAATTTTTGCGGACCCATTGACTTCTATGGGTCCGCAAACCGTTTTTTGCGGACAAGAATAGGACATGCCATATTTTTTTTGCAGACGTGAAATGCGGACAGTGGACGCGGACAGGCAACGGAAGAGGCATCCGCATTTTTAATGGATCCATAGAAATGAATGAGAAACCATCGGATCCGCAAAAATAATGGAACGGAGGCCGCAAAAAAGGCCGCAAAAAAAAACTGTTCAGTTTTTTTCCGTTATTGAGCCCCGAGAACTCAATGACGGAAAACTTTGACGCTAGTGTGAAAGTACCCTAAATAACACATGTTTCTGATCAGAAAATCGGAAATGTGCATGTGCCTTTAGAAGGATGGCTTTTTTTATTATTATTATTTAACTACAACTGAAATAGTAGAAATTTTTAAATTCTAAGACTGCAAGGAAAAGTGGTCTGTTTCATTTTTTTCCATAGATACACTTTCATTTGTTCTTTATCTATTATTTTGTGCATGTACTTCACAAGAACAAGAATTCATTTCAAAAGTCCGTTTCTCCACTTGTTATTGCTCTGTGTATCTGAATAGACTGAATAGACTCAGAAGATGAATCCCAATCAATTTCTTGAAATTTTATACATTAAAAATGTGATTAGGAATAAATGCATTACAGCGAATATAATGCATAGCTTTGTGCTGATATTGATTTGTATCCTAATTAAAAACTAATATGAAAATGCATAAATCCCCTATTACTTATTACTGATTTACCCGTACGGCTGCTTTATAGTTCAAGCACGCACTCAAAAGTATAACCATGATATATCAGCAACATCTGGATATTTTTAAATAGCGACAAACATTTCATTTTTATAAAAAAAATATATACATACAGGTTGTCAGCTTGTTAGTCAAGAAAACCTGGAAAAACTTGTGTAAGGCTACATCCACATCGGTGGTACTGTATTCTGGTAGTCTGTTCTGGCAGAGAAGCAGACTACCGGAATTACCAAATCCAGCATAGCCAGACACTACCGGTGCCTGCTGGATCCCTATTCACTATAATAGGATCCAGTGGCGTCCGGAGGGGGGGGGGGGAGCGCTCATTGCTGGAGCGCTGACGCCCACATACTGTGGCAGGGCATGGGGGTGCATAGTTCCCTGCCCCCCCACCGATCACCGCCATAGGCTTCAGGCCTAGTAGGTCTAGACGTCATTGCGCGCCCCTGTGCCTGGATGCAGCAGCACAGTGAAGTGTGCGCGCCTTTCTCTGCTAGCAAGCACCTGGACATAGGTGAGTATTTATGTGGGGGGCAAATTACTAAATAGGGGCAATATGGGGGAAACTACTGTGTGGGGGGCAGTGTGGGGGAAACTACTGTGTCGGAGCAGTGTGGCATACACTACTGTGTGGGGGCCGTGTGGGGTACACTACTGTGTGCGGGAAGTGTGGGTTACACTACTGTGTGGGGGACACTACTGTGTGGGGGCCGTGTGGGGGACACTACTGTGTGGAGGGCAGTACAGGGGACAATACTGTGTGGGGGGCAGTGCGGGGGACACTACTCTGTGGGGGCAGTGTGGGGGACACTACTATGTTGAGGGCAGTGTGGAGGACACTACTGTGTGGGGGACACTACTGTGTGGGGCGCAATGTGGGGACACTACTGTGGGGGGGGGCAGTGTGGGGGCCACTACTGTGTAGGAGCCTCTACTGTGTGTGGGAAATTACTGTGTGGGGGGCACTGTGGGGGGTAGTGTGGGGGCCTCTACTATGTGGGGGACCCTACTGGGTGGGAGAAATTACTGTGTGGGGGCCACTACTGTGTGGGGGAAAATTACTGTGGGGGGCAAATTACTGTGGGGGGATTACTATGGGGGGCAGTGTGGGGGAAATTACTAAATGGGGCAGCTTGGGGGGCGTTGCTATTGGGGAAGCATTGTAGGGGCAATTCTATTATTTTGGGGACACTATACAGGTATTATTGCCTGGAGCACAATATAGGGTGTTATTATTACTGGGGGCACTAGGGGACATTATAGCTGCTGTAGACACTATAGGAACATTTGGGGTAATTCATCAAACTGGTGTAAAGTAGAACTGGCTTAGTTGCCCATAGCAGCCAATCAGATTGCACCTTACATTTTTACAGCTCTTTTGGAAATCCAGTTCTACTTTACACCAGTTTGATAAATGACCCCAATTATGTCTACTGGGGTCACAATTTTGTTCAGCAGTACAGTACCTGGAACATTGGGGAGCATCATGGGCACAGTATTGGGGGTGGCAGCAGGATGACATTGTGGGGACACCAGCATGGGGAGGTTGATGGAAAAACTAAGAAATCTAACGTGTCTGTATTACAAACTTTGTAGAGACGAGATGCGGCTGAAAGAATTTGTCATGGAGGTCTAATGGAGGAGAAGAGGTATGTGTCCCTGGATGTAAAAGGTATGTGATCAAGTATTGAGGGAAGGGGGGGATACGGGTGCCAGAGAAAGGACCCGACCCGGGTGCCAAACATCCCGGGCACGCCACTGATAGGATCACCAAGAATGCCAGATTTCTGCAGCTGTTTTTTTCTACAGAAAGCCGGCATTCTTGCCGTAAACCCAATGGATTCCATTATAGTTCCATATACTACCGGATGCAGTAATTCCAGTGCTCTATTCCTCTTCCAGAACAGACTAGACTAGAGTACTGAAGATGTGATCCTATCCTAATCCTACAGGCTAAAGTATGGTTTAAATTGTACATGTCTGCATTTAAGAGTTGTACAAAATTTCATGGAATGTTATCATTCAACTTATAGTTGGGTTGATTGAACATCAGCAGCCACATTTAGGAGTCAAATTATGTTGCTGGTTTTCCTCCTCCCAGTGTACCCATTTTTGCTTCCACACAACGCTGCAGATTTGTCTTACACAAATCGGCCGCAGCAAATCCACAGCGTTAGGGCTCTTTCACACTTGCGTTTTTGTTTTCCGGCACAGAGTTCCATAGTCGAGGCTCTATGCCGGAAAAATCCTGATCAGTTTTATCCCCATGCATTCTGAATGGAGAGAAATCCGTTCAGGATGCATCAGGATGTCTTCAGTTCAGGACCGGAACGTTTTTTGGCCGAAGAAAATACCGCAGCATGCTGCGCTTTTTGCTCCGGCCAAAAATCCTGAACACTTGCCGCAAGGCCGGATCCGGAATTAATGCCCATTGAAAGACATTAATCCGGATCCGGCATTAAGCTAAACGTAGTTACGGCGCATCGCCGGATCCGACATTTAGCTTTTTCTGAATGGTTACCATGGCAGCCAGGACGCTAAAGTCCCGGCTGCCATGGTAAATTGTAGTGGGGAGCAGGGAGCAGTAGTTACCGTCGTGCGCTCCGGGCGCTCCAGAGTGATGTCAGGGCGCCCCACGCGCATGGATCACGTGATCCATGCGCATGGGGCGCTCTGACGTCATTCTGGAGCGCCCCGGGAGCCGCACGGACTGTAAGTATACTGCTCCCCTGCTCCCCACTACTACTATGGCAACCAGGTCTTTAGTAGCGTCCTGGCTGCCATAGTAACACTGAAAGCATTTTGAAGACTGATCACTCTTCAAATGCTTTCAGTTGTCTTGCGCTGTGACGGATCCGGCGGGCATTTCCGGCGACGGAAGTGCATGCCGGATCCACACAATGCAAGCGTGAAAGAGGCCTTAACCCTCTGTAGGAATGTACCCTACGTGTCTGAATTACAGCCAAAACACCTACTGTTTGACTGAACAAGAACTAAGATCACTAGAGGGGTCAATGATCTCCTAGATTTATTTCAGTAGAACCAATGCAACGCAATTATTGCTGGTGGGGGGAGGATTAGTTTTATTCATCCCTCCAGATCGTACTAGGTCTGATATTCATGGCAGGTTGGCCCCCACGCCATGGCTTACATGACTAAGGCCTTATGCACACGACCGTTGTTTGATTCCATGCTCCATTTTTCGTGATTTTCTGCGGACCCATTGGTTTTCAATGGGTCCGTGGAAACCTCGGCAAATGCACCGTTTGTCCTCCGCATCCGTGGTCCGTGATTCCAGTCCGTCAAAAAAATATAACCTGTCCTATTCTTGTCCGTGAAAAACGGTTCCCGGACCCATTTAAGTCAATGGGTCCGTGAAAAAATGCGGATGGCCATCCGTGTGTCATCCGTGTTCCGCGTCCGTTTTTTTTTTGCGGATCCATTGGCAGGCACTTGGCAAAAATTGTCAGCCTGTCTTTTGGTAAAATCTTTTGGGTCATGTCCGCTAAAAAAAACGGAAGACACACGGAAACACAACGGAAGGCAAAAACGGACATGAATCACTGAACAACGGAACCCCTTTTTGCGGACAGCATAAAAAAACGGTCGTGTGCATGAGGCCTAAAGGTTATATTACACCGCATGATTATCAGCAAATGAGCAAATTATCATGAAAAAGCGTTCATAGGAGTGCTCATTGTGATAATGAGCTCATATAATCCAGCAGCCGATCAGCCAATGAACATGGACGAAAGATGTCCGATTATTGGCAGCACATCTCCCGGTGTAATCAGGGATGTGCTGCTGATGATCACTTGAACAGAATGAGGAAAGAATCACTGTGGCAGCAGTCATCTCTCCAGCATGCTGTTTTCATCGGCCTGTGTAATCAGGCCGGTACAACTGAGCGTCAGTGGATGTGTTCTCATCCATTGGTGCTCGCAGTCCCCAAACAGTGCAGTGTAATAGCACTTTAAGGGTATGGCAACACAGTCAGATTTGTGATGCAGTTTTGGAAGCCAAAACCAGGAGTAAATTCAAAAAAGGAGGAGAAGTTGTATATCTCATTTATACTTTCCCTCCTTTTATAATCCACCTCTGATTTTGACTTCCAAAACTGCATGAGGAAACCTGACCGTGTAGCAATACCGTTAGTCTATGTGTTCTCCATTCCAGTGCAGATTATGCGACTAGGGTTGAGCGAATCGAACTCCATGAAGTGAAATTTTATCAAAATTTCAGGAAAAATTCGATTTGTCGCAAAGTGAAAAATTTCCTCGTGCTTCGTGGTAACAAATTAATTTTACCTGAAATGGGATAAAAAACTAAGAAATCATACGTACCTCATCTGTTTGAGCGCGACGAGTCAGCCGTCGACATCTTGATTGAAGATTCCACACAAAATCCCATGAGCGTTGATGCATGATGTCACCACGTTGGGCGACGTGATGGCGTCACCACAGGCCACGCGAGATTTCGTGCTAGATCTTCAATCAAGATGGCGGTGGCCAGCTCTTCGCAATCAAATGGATAAGGGTAAGTATGATTTTATAACTTTTTTTTATTTTACACTTTATCATTGCTTTCAGATGCCGCGATCAACAATGAACACGACATCTGAGGGGTTGTTTTCGTCCATCGTTTTCGATGAGGACCTTGACATCTGATAAATATTCTGATGTTTCGTTAAGTGGCTAATAAGGCCTATGTTAGCATTAAATGTTTTGTTACATACTGAACAGACAGATATAGGTGTTTTTGTTTCAGCATTTGCATTTGCAGCTCTGTGTTACGAAGTGTACGCTTCTCCTGTGCTAGGATTGTCCTTCTGGATTCGTATGTCTGGCAGCCCTGATGGATCGGGAAATGCCATGTATAGCGATCATGCGCCAGAGAAATTCCCACGAGGTGATGTTGATATCCAGGGACTTGAGAGATGCTTTCAGTGTATCTTTGTAACACTTCTTTTGCCCCCCATGCGATCGCTTACCTTGGGACAGCTCACCATAGAAGATCTGTCTAGGGATGGGATGGTCTGGCATTCTTACGACGTGGCTTGCCCAGCGCATCTGAGCTTTAATCAATAAGGTGTAAACTGATGGTAAGCCTGTGCTGGAGAGGACTTCTGTATCTGGCAACTTATCCCGCCACTGGATCCTCAGGATTCTACAGAGGCAAGTCATGTGAACGTGGTTCAGCTGTCTAGCATGTCTTCTGTATACTTTCCAGGTCTCATTAGCATACATCACGGTGGTTATTAGTGATGAGCGGCAGGTGCTATATTCGAATTTGCGATATTTTGCGACTATATGGGCGAATATTCACCATATATTCGCGAATTCTCGGTTATTTTCTTGATTGTGAAAAATCGGCAATGTACTATTCGCATAATATTTTCAAGCTGCTAGAAGTTTACAGAACATTACAATAGCTTTATATGCAGGTAGAGTGCTCCAATATATATTCGCGATTGCGAAAATCGGCAATTAATGATGCACATATTTTAGCGCAATACGTGCAACTAGGTGACATCACAGCACTATGTATGTATGGACAGCCGAATTTGCGATATTTTGCGACTATATGGGCGAATATTCACCATATATTCGCGAATTCTCGGTTATTTTCTTGATTGTGAAAAATCGGCAATGTACTATTCGCATAATATTTTCAAGCTGCTAGAAGTTTACAGAACATTACAATAGCTTTATATGCAGGTAGAGTGCTCCAATATATATTCGCGATTGCGAAAATCGGCAATTAATGATGCACATATTTTAGCGCAATACGTGCAACTAGGTGACATCACAGCACTATGTATGTATGGACAGCCAAACCTATCACACTACCAAATACCCTGCACTGGAACCTATCTTCTACACTATAAATCAATGTAACCTACACTGACTATCTGAATTATATATCTAAGTTAGTTGTCTAATGTATATACAGCAAAGCACAGAGCACAGCAATGACACTGCTGTCTCTCTCAGAACTCCATTACACTACAGAAAATGGCTTCTGGGGAGGTTCCTTATATAGTAAGGGGTAGGCAACTTTCCTATTGGTTGCTAGGGATGTTGCTAAGCTCAGACAAAGACACTGCAACCTTCTCATTGGCCCCACAAGCAAGAGGGAGGTTACTGTTGAAAAAAAAAGTATAATATTCGAAATTTGGAATATATAGCACTATATTCTAAATAGTCGCGAATTTTCCAAGTGCCGATATTGGTGATAAATATTCGTGATTCAAATATTCGCGCCCCAACACTAGTGGTTAACAGTGGTAGACTTTGAACTTTGTAGCAAGGCTTATTCAACGGCGGTCCCACGCAATGGTCCGCAGTCTGCCGAATGCAGAACTTGCCTTTGCAATTCTGCAGTTGACCTTGATATCAATTGTCACTGCACGGGAGAGGGTACTGCCAAGATACATATATTGGTCCACTGCATGCAACTTTTGTCCTTTCACTGTGATGGTAGTTTCTTGATATTGGGCTTTTGGAGCTGGCTGGTACATCACTTCGGTTTTCTGCGCGTTGATGATGAGGCTAAAGTTGTCACATGCTGCTGCGAACTTGTCCATACTGGCTTTCATTTCCTGCTCTGATTCTGCATTAACCCCCTTAGGACCCATGATGTAGCTGTATGTCATGGGTCCGTTCCCTAAACATGGCGCTTGTGACTCACTGTGGCTCTTGAAGCAGACACCTGCTGCTAATGTACGCGACCGGCAGTAATGCCGATCGCGGACATTTTACCCCTCAGATGCCGTGGTCACTTTCGGTTTTGCTCCGACTCCCCCGTGTGGCGATCGGAGGAGCCGGAGCGTGTATGCAGCAGCCTGTGTCTTTGTGAATGAATAATAGAACTCCATAGGAAATAAGCAATTTTCTCATATATTCCAATGCTAGTGCATTGAAGTATATGAGAATAGCAATTAGATGATTGATTGTTATTTGTTATAGTTCCCAATGGGAACTATAGAAAAGTGTAAAAAAAAGTTTAAAAATAACCATAAATAAAAAATACATAAAAGTTCAAATTACCCTCCTTTTCCCAAAATAAGAATAAAAGAACAAAAAAACATAAAAAAATACACATCATGGGTGTCGCAATGTGCGAAAACGCCCATAGTATAAACATATAAAAATATATTCCCTATACGGCAAACAGAAAAATGGAAAAAAGCACCAAATGGCCGATTCGCCATTTTTGGACGCTTCATTTCCTTAAATAAAACATGATAAAAAATTCATACATAGTGTTGAGCGCGAATATTCGAATTTCGAATTTTTATTGCGAATATCGCAACTTCGATAATTCGCGAATATTGCGAATATATCGCTATATATTCGCAATTTCGAATATTCGTTTTTTTTTTTGTTTTTTTTTTAGTTGTTAATTCTTGTTGCTCTGGTTGTCTTCCCAGTTCCCACTTCCCAAAAGCTGTTCTTACCTGTCCGGAGGATTCCTGGCTCCCTGCCCGCTTTAGTCATTGCCCGTTGCCGCTTCTGCTGACTTCTCATGTGCATGGGAACGCCTCCATGCTAAAATGTACAGTCGGATGTGAGAATCACGATCTCACAAATTTGACTAAGTTGTAATCGCAATGCGATTAATATAACCTGAATTATTCGCATTGCAATATTCATTCTATTCTAGCAATACAACCATTAGGAACTTAGCTCTAAGTTTCATTCGCGAGGCGAACATATACTCGCATTGCGAATTGATCTTAGAGCTAAGCCACCACCCCATCATGGAATTGCCGTACCATCAGGATGAACCTTCGTGACATCATAAACCTTCGTGACTAACTGTGTCAAAAGCCTTGGTAAGATCTATAAAGGTGGTGTATAGTTGCCTGGAGCTGTTGAGCTTCAAATATCATGTCCATCGTGCCATGGTCTTTATAATTATAAAGGTGTATGATGGATGCGTGGATGCGTGGATACCTCAGTTCCTGAGGTATGGAACCTTGATTCTAGAAAGACTGGAACAATTGGGTGAGTTTTTCAACAAGCACTGCACCACCAGCCTTATAGGCTTCCAACGGAATTCCATCAGATACTGACACCTTACCGCTGGACAATTGACTGATGGCCTGTTAGGTTTCAGCCTCTGATGGTGGGACATCCAGGCTATAGTTGATATCCACCTGGGGTATTCTGTCAATTGCCTTATTGGTGGTAGATGGGCGATTCAGCACAGAGTGGAAATGTTCAGCCCAACGCTGTAGAATCAGAGTTTTCTCAGTGATGAGAGTTGTACCATTCAAATCCAGTAGAGGGGAGCTTCCTGAGGACTAAGGTCCATACAGGGATCTGATGGCTTCATAGAAACATTTGGCATCGTTTCTATAAGAAAACTTCTGAATTTCATCTGCTTTGGCACTCAGCCAGTAGTCCTGCATCTTACTGAGTGTACTCTGTATAGTCCTGCGAGTGTTGATTAAAGCATTTTTCTTTGCAGTTGACGACGGGTCATTTATAAGAGCACGGTAAAGGCAATGTTTTTTGGCTAGCAAGGCCTTAATCTCTTCATCGCTTTCATCAAACCAGTCCTGTTGTTTCTGGCATGCGGGTCCAAGAGCCTTAAGTGCAGACGAATGCACGATGTTCCGGAAACATTCCCAGTCCTTCTCAGCACTTTCCTGCATTTGCAGGTTCGTGAGTTGATTGTCAAGATCTTTTACCAATGAGGATGCTATATTGGGATTTGCCAATATATTGACATTGATCTTCTTTATTAAACTCTGTTTCCCTGTGGTCGCTTCTTTGGTTTGATGTGGATATTTAGTTTAGAAATGATGAGTCTATGGTCAGTCCAGCAATCAGCACTCGGCATGGCCTTAGTTACTCTTACATTCTGTATGTCTTTCCTCCGCACTATGACATAATCAATTAGATGCCAGTGGTTGGATCGTGGGTGCATCCAGGACGTCTTTTTGCGAGTAGGTAGACAGAAGATGGTATTAGTAATGACCAAGTCATGAGCAGCACATGTCTTCAGTATAAACAGACCATTGCTGTTACATGTGCTGATTCCGTTTTTGCCAATGACGCCATCCCAGGTGGAGTGATCGGATCCCACTCTCACATTAAAATCACCAAGTAGAATCATTCTGTCAGTGCGCTTCACAGATGAAAGTAGGGCATCGAGATCATTATAAAACGTGTCCTTTACTTTATCTAGATTTGTCATTGTGGGTGCACAGGCACTGATCAGCGTAGCTTGTTTTCCACTTAGTAATGGAAGATGCAGTGACATGACCCGATCATTTACACTCTTAGTAAGATTGTCAAGTTGGCGAACAAGATGATTCTTAACCGCAAAGCCAACTCTAGTCACTGCCACGTCCACACCAAAAGAATATATAGCCGCCTCCTGTTTTTGTGAGTTGACCTTCATTTGCTATGCAGGTTTCACACATGGCTGCAATGTTGATGTCAAATCTTGCAACCTCTCTAGCTACCAGAGCTGTTCTTCTTTCTGGGCATTCCACTAATGGGTTGTCTTGATGCGTACATACATTCCATGTACCAATACTAAGTGGTAATACCTTTTGTCTCATCTTGGGTTTTGTATTTCGACCACATAAAATGGGATTCACTCCAGGCACAGTAAGCTGGACAGGGTTTTGAGATAAGCAACAATGTTTAGGGAACTTTTTCTAGCCCCTTCCTCATACTACGGAGGTGAGCAGTGTTATCCCAAAGAGGGCTGCTCAGTCACTCAGGTAGACGCTGAATCCAGCTATTGCTTCGTCAGCATGAAGATGACCATTAGATCTGAGCCGTCTGTGTGCAGGTCCACGTCCACAGCTCCCAGTGATTCTACACCTGCTGCTTCATCGCTCGCCTATCGCCACAGGACTTTGAACTGCTCGAGATGTCAAGATTTGCGAGTGAATAGAATTTAAGTGAGGGAGAGGTGTGCAGAGTCAGCCTCACTCTCTCTTACCAGATTGCATCTTGCTCCAATGGCAGGACAAAAGTCGAGACAGTTGGAGATGGGCTGGGCGCAGTGGTTGACAAGGACTTCTTTCGTGTCTTGCCATGCTCTTCGCGTACCACTTCAATTGTAGATACTGCCTTCATGACCGTTGGTCCTATTTAGTAGCTCTCATCCGCTCACTCAAACTCTGTCTTCACATGCTCTAAATAGACAAATCCCTCTGTTACCGAAGGTCAATGACTCGACGGCTACTCTCAACCTGGTTTGGTCAGCCTGTCGAAGCTGTTGCCCAGGGTGTGGCTGCTGCACATGTTACAGCTGCTAGGAGACACAGATGAGTGCTGAGTGTCAGGTGGGGACCAAAGGTGTACCAGCTGCCCTGAAAAGAGCACGACATGCCCTCCACAAAGGTACTTCCATTACCTAGACACCCCATACACCACATTTGTGGGGTACAATGATGGGGAGAGGCGCAATTGTGGCTACCTGTCATTGCACCCACTACTTACAAAGAAATGCGCTTCGTGACAAAGTAATTCGTCATGAAGCAAATATTTTTGTAAAATTTGTCGAAGCAGCCGAATCAAATTTTTCAATACTTTGATCATTTTTAGATGCGACCCATACACTGAGGGTTAAACTGCCAGGAAAAATAGACACCCACACCGTGGAGACACGGGAAAAGCAGACCCGGACAACGGTCCCAGATAATCCAAAAAAGAAAAGAAGGTTCCAGCTCCACGTGCAATTTCTTTTATTTAGCTTCCATAAAACCGGACCTCAATGGCAGACAACAAGTACTGTGACGTGTTTCGGGCTACATCATCTCTCGCCCTTCATCAAGAAATCTTGGCGTACCACATCAATTGCAGATACTGAGCCCCTACCCCATTCTAGAAACTACACCCCTCAAGGTATTCAAAACTGATTTTACAAAATTTGTTAACCTGTTAGGTGTTCCACAAGAGTTAATGGCAAATGGAGATAAAATTTAAGAATTTAAATTTTTTGGCAAATGTTCCATTTCAATCCATTTTTTCCAGTAACAAAGCAAGGGGTAGCAGCCAAACAAAACTCAATATTTATTGCCCTGATTCTGTAGTTTTTAGAAACACCCCATATGTGGTCGTAAACTACTGTACGGGAACACGGTAGGGCGTAGAGGGAAAGGAGCGCCGTGTGGTTTTTGGAAGGCAGATTTTGCTTGACTGGTTTATTTACACCATGTCCAATTTAAAGCCTCCCTGATGCACCCCTAGAGTAGAAACTCCATAAAAGTGACCCCATTTTGGAAACTACGGGATAAGGTGGCAGTTTTGTTGGAACTATTTTTATTTTTATATTACATTTTTGTGAGGCAAGGTTACCAAAAATATAAATTCTGAAATTTCATCTCCATTTGCCATAAACTGTTGAGGAACACCTAAAGGGCTAATAAAGTTTGTAAAATCAGTTTTGAATACCTTGAGGAGTGTAGTTTCTTAGACAGGGTCACTCTTATGGAGTTTCTACTCTAGGGGTGCCTCAGGGGTTCTTCAAATGGGACATGGTGTCCAAAAAAAAAAAGCCATCAAAATCTGCCTTCCAGAAACCATATAGAGTTCCTTTCCATCTGCGCCCTGTCATTTGGTCATACAGCAGTTTACGACCACATATGGGGTGTTTCTGTAAACTGCAGAATCAGGGTAATAAATATTAAGTTTTGTTTGGCTGTTAACCCTTGCTTTATTACTGGAGAAAATAGATTAAAATTGAAAATGTGCCCAAAAATAGCTGTTGTGGCACAGTTTTTAATTTATTTTTTTACTGTGTTCATCTGAGGGGTTAGGTCATGGGGTATATTTATAGAGCAGATTCTTACGGACACGGCGATACATAATATGTCTACTTTTTTTAATTTATTTAGGTTTTACACTATATTATCCTTTTTTAAACAAAAAAAAACATTTTAGTATCTCCATAGTCTGAGTCAGTTTTTTGTTTTTAGCCGATTGTCTTAGGTAGGGACTCATTTTTTGCGGGATGAGAAGATGGTTTTATTGCCACTATTTTGGGGGGCATATGACTTTTTGATTGCTTGCTATTACACTTTTTGTGATGTAAGGTAAAAAAAAAATACCTTTTTTTGCGCCGTGTTCATCTGAGGGGTTAGGTCATCGGGTATTTTTATAGATCAGATTCTTACAGACACGGCGATACCAAATATGTCTACTTTTTTTATTTATTTAAGTTTTACAGAATATCATGAGAACCATAGTTTTTTTTCGATTGTCAATGGCTAAATAGAATTAAAATTGGGGAAGGGGATTATAAATTTAGTACTCAATGGAAGTGTGGTACTCCCTGAAGCAACCAATAACACAGAGGCCCGGATGATCGGGGCACTTGTCACACTGAGTGGTGGTGTCCTTCCGTATCCCCCTCCTGTGACACACTCTGCACTTTTTTTTGGGTCCGTCCCATCTTTCCAGTATGGGGGATCACACCTGGAAAGTGTTGGCCAGGGACGATCCGGGCGCCTCCAGTTCCTGAGGTACTCCGGCCTGCTCTTTCCCAGTCAGAAAAGATCAGGGCCTTGAGGACTGCCTAATTGAACTGAAGGAATTTCCCTGTGCTGCCAGTGCTCTGGGACAGCACAAAAGAGTTGTACAAGGTAACCTGCACCAAGTAGACCGCAACTTTTTTGTACCATGCCCGGGTTTTGCGCTTGGCGTTATATGGCTTGAGGACTGATTGCAGTCGACAATATAATCGGGCTTGAGGACCGTTGTCGCGGTACCTCACACAGGGACAGGGGTGATGCCGTTACCGTGAATTGTGGACAGTACACGGATATCCCTCCCTTATATCTGACCAGCAACAGGTTTTTACTGGTAAGGGCACGGGTCTCACCCCTGGGGATAAGTACCTGGAGGGGGAGGGTAGGGAGGCCACGCTTATTTTTCCGCATGGTCCCACAAGCGGACGTGGATCTGGCGGCGAGGGACTGAAACAAGGGGATACTAGTATAAAAGTTATCCACGTACATCTAGCAGTGGGTGCATAAAGTCCCACACAAGTTTCCCGCTAACACCCAAAGTGAGGGGACATTCTGGGGGTTGAATACAAGAATCTCGCCCCTTGTACACATGAAACTTGTACGTATACCCTGAGGTACTCTTACAAAGTTTGTACAGCTTCACGCCATACCTCACCCACTTAGAGGGAACATACTGGCGGAAAATGAGTCTCCCCTTGAAAGCAATGAGAGGCTCATCAACTGCCACCTCGCTTCCAGGTACATAGGCCTCCAAAAATTTGGCCCCAAAGTGATCGATGGCCCGTCTGATTTTGTACAGGCGGTCATAGGCAGGATCACCTCGGGGGGAAATGCTGCATTATCTGCATAATGCAGGCATTTCCGAATGGCCTAAAAATGGGAGCGTGTCATGGCCATACAGTAGAGTGGGGTCTGGTAGAGGACGTCCCCACTCAAGTACAGCCTGACACTGGGTTTTTTGACTAGGCCCATGTGCAGCACGAGGCCCCAAAACGTCCTCATCTCGGCTGCACTGACCGGAGTCCAGCCACCGGCCCTAGCCAAAAAGGAACCCAGGTGTTCAAGTTCGTTTGCTCCACCATCAGATTCACAAAGTGGTCACTGAAAAAAAAGACTAAAAAAGTCATATTCAGAATCTGGATTCCTGGTTGGCCAACAAAATCAGGTATCACAGGCTCAAAATCCTCTGGGGTACACCAGACAAGTTCACCGATATGGGGCTCAGGTGGACTTATCTGGAGGGCCGGAAAAGTAGTATGAGCCCCAGAGCTGCTCGTACTAGGGTGGGCCACAGGGTTCCTGCATGGCGGTCCCCTTGCTCTGCCTGACGGCGTCTCCGTCGCCTTGGGGGCTCATCATCATTGCTAGATGATGAGGAGGTCATGGATGACAAGAGGAAAGTGGGGTCATTCTGGTCCTCACTGGGGCTCTCAGAGTCGGAGGCAAGCTGGGCGTATGCCTCCTCGGCCGAGAACGTCCGGCGGGCCATAGGGGAGTGTGTGGGTGCATGTGTGTGTGCGTGCATGGAAAACTTTATTTAGTGTGTGTGGAGGCACGGGTGTTCGCAGACTTTGCCCTAAATCTAGGAGAAAAAAATACGAACTAACGAACTAAAAAAGTGAAAACCCTAAAAAAGTGAAAAAAAAAAGATTCAAACTCGCTGATTAGCGGTCCGAAGCTGATCAGCGGTGGGGTGGGCGATGCGCTTACAGTGTCCAGATGCTAAGAGTGCCAGCCACAGTCAGCGTACGCAAAAAAACAAAAAAAAATGCTTGTGCCCAAAAAAATGTGTGTTGTGTGTGGGGGAGGGGGGGCAGGGGGGCAAGCTACGGTACCCCTGGGGGGTCTAGGGTCACACAGCTGTGCTGTGGACCCCAGACACCCGATCAGGGTGATGCAAAAATCAAAACTTTTTTTAAATTTTTTTCCTAAACTTTCCCTGAATATCTCTGCCTAACCTAACCTTTCCCTAACCTTTCCCCAAAGTACCTTTTACTGCCAGATGGTACTGTGGTGGGTCAGTGTCAGATCTGGGGGTGCTGGGCTCTGGAGATCCACGGACGTGCTGCTCTCTCTCCTCGCTCCCAGATGCAGAATGGAGGAGGAGAGGAGAGCAGGGGGGAGTTAGCCCTCGCCCGCCCGTGCAACCAATAGAAAGCGATCCTGAGAGGTGATGTCACCATCACCTCACAGGATCTAAGGATGGTTATTAGTGGCGTATTATCACTCCACCGATCACCATCCTATTCCGGGTTATCGGGTCACCAGAAACCCGAATAACCCGGAAACGCAGCAAACCGCAGGTCTGAGTTGACCTGCAGTTTGTTGCAATCGCCGATACGGGGGGGGGGTCACAGGACCCCCCTCGTTATTTTCACAGAGTGCAGATGTTCCGAGCACCGCGCGGCGGTGATCATAAATGCACAGGATGTACCAGTACGTCCTGTGTCCTTAAGTACCAGGGCTTCAGGACGTACCGGTACCTCCTGTGCCCCTAACAGGTTAAATACCCGGCTGCCACATAAATTTACATTGGGCAATCAGGAAAGGATTAAGTTGAATCTTGCAAAAAATTATGAAAACTGATTCCAGCTTGTCAATTATTCAATCAGTTTTGAGCTGAAACTAAAATTGCATAAAACAGCTAGCCTCATCATAAGCTGGCACAAGGGTACTTTCACGTGCTGTGATTTTGCAGTGTTTTTTCCACTGTGGTGATTTACTACCCGATTACCTCAATATGGTTTTCCATGGAAGAAGATATAAGAATAATGAGTCTAATTATCCTAACTGAGGTTCTAGAGTTTCCCTGAGATGGAAGAAAAATGTGCCATCCTGGCAGGGTCTGCAGAGCTAAGCAGTAAGAAATATCTGCACCATAGAGTGACCCTGAAATAGTCAACTGGTATTAAAAAGGACTATTTTGGGAATTGGTATTAAATTAAAGCCAGCAATTTACTCAAAAAACCCTTTAAAGTCCTTGAACTGTAGTCTTGTCCAGTACATTTAGTTTGTGATAAGAAGAAGACTTAATGTGCAGTCCCTACTAGTAATAACAGATTCACTATCACATTTCTTCTAAAAGACAAGGTTCAGCGAGAAATCTTGCTGTGAATTAGTATGGATAAGGCTTTGTGATCTGGCTGTTCTGTGAGGACTGTATGACTGGTGAAGATAATATAATGTAGTAATAAATAAATGTAGGCCATTGTGGGTGATAACTGTGTGATGTCTCAGATTGTAAAGCAGAAGACTCTAAAACATATTGCAATTTGGCCTATAGTTGTTTTACATTAGCTGTAATTGGTGTTCTGTTCTTTCCGTTTGTATAATTGCCAACAAGACATCAGGGCCAGCGGAAACTGGCATAAATTGAGAGTTATCTCATCTGCGTGCCTCTTAATAGCCTTAATATGACTAAGCTTTTTTATGAAAGCAGTAAAATTGTGTTTAGTAGGTAAGAAAATTGGGGCGTACGGAACAGCGTCTCAGCACTTTTTAATAAAACTATCCCATGACATGACTAGACATTTACTGTCCTGGGCAGCTGAGCTTTAATCATGTATAATGTTCCTAAAAGACCCTATTTAGTGCTACTTAACAAACATTTTTACATTAAAATTGTGAGGGGAGAGTTATCAAAACTGGTGTAAAGGAAAACTGGCTTAGTTGCCCATAGCGACCAATCAGATTCCACCTTTTATTTTCCAAAGGAGCTGTGAAAAATGAAAGGTGGAATCTGATTGGTTGCTATGAGCAACTAAGTCAATCTTGCTTTACACCAGCTTTGATAAATGTTCCCCTATATATATTTAGTAGTAGTAAACTTGCATGACGAGTCCAAGGGAATCCGACTTGCAGGAAAAATTCAAGTCACTTCCAATTGAAGTATTAGCCGCTATATTTGGAGCACTTAAGCTAAAATGGCTGTTCATGGCATACATTATGTTATCATTAGTACAAAAGGTAGATGTTGTTGTAAAACAACCTACAGGAAATTGGATTTAGCTGTGGTCTATTCACTGTGGCTCATAATTGAGTCAATTCTGATGCTATACATATGCACCGATCAGCCATAACAATAAATCAGCCGCTTTATATTGTGTAGGTCCCTCTCAAGCTGCCAGAAAATCTCTAAAGAATAAAATCCACAAGACCTCTGAAAGTGTCCTGCGGTATCTGGCACCAGGCTGACAGAAGCAGATGCTTAGAGTTGCGAGGTGGTGCCGACATGGATCAGACTTGATTTTCCAGTTCATCCTACAGAGGCTTGATTGGATTGAAGATTGGAGGCCAAGTCAACACCTTGAACTATTTATCATGTTCCTAAACAATATCTGCATAGTGTGGCAGGTTTATCCTGAGTTGTGTTTTTTTTTTGTTCATCCCCCCTTAAATAAGTTTTAAAAACTTAAATAAGTCTTATGTACAGGACGCCAGAATGGTGCTAATGATAACTACATCTCCAGCAAAAGAATAATTCCTTAAGTTTCAAAGCTTAGTCAACAGTGAAAACAATGCTATCTCAGAATGTGACATTGCAATAAACTAATACATTTACCAATCATATTTTTAAGTTTTTATATGATATTTTATATAGTAAAGCAAAAAGTATGTAAATTTGGTATCACTTTATACTACACTGTGAATGATGTAAAAATAAAAAAGGCAAAATTTCTTTTTTTTCCATTCCCTACAAAAAGTTAGCTCCTCCACTTTTCCTGTGCTGTGAGGATTAAAAATCCCTCCACTATTAACCCTTTCCAGAATGATTATCTTATTTCTCTCCTAATATCAAATGATTGGAGCGATATCTTGGGAATGCATTATTGTGTAAGAGCTGCTGGGTCTAAAATCAGCATAGCTTTCCAATGTAGGTGATGCAGATATGTCAAGTTGGGTTGTGCAGTGTCATGATATAGAAAAGGCTGCGGCCCCCTTGCCTGCGTGCCATCTTCCTCCTAGTGGAGGTACAGTGTAATTACAGCTGTTTGTCCTAAGTGAATGGAAGAGGAAGCTGTAATTACACTGCAGCGGTGCCACTACAATCTAGACGGGTGCAGGTAAATAAGATGTAGCACTCACATGAGCACTGCGGCCTCTTCAAACACCTGATCAGGGGAGGTGCCAGTAGAGATGAGCAAAGTTTTGAAAAATTTGATTTCGCAGCTTTACCGAACTTTGACAAGAAATTTAATTTGTTACGAATTACTTCGTCACGATACACTTTCCATTGTATGAAGAGGGCGCAGTGACGGGGAATGGAATTGCATGGACCCCATCATTTAACCCCTCACATGCTGCGTTTAACCATCCGCTCCCTTCTTGATTGAAGAAAACCCACCAAAGGACCTGCAGCGAGCGTGATGACCTCACCACGTTATCACACGGAGTGCATGCAGTGATGTAATCGCTGATTCAGCCACCATTTTAGGAAAAATGTAGGATTCGTTACCATGAAGCGAGAGGAAATTCAGCTTTGTGGTGAGTGAAATTTTTCCTGAAATTCGGATCGAAGTCCACATTGGATACTTCGATTCACTCAACACTAGTGCCAGGAGTTGGGCTCCTGCCAACAGGACATTAATAGCCTACCCTGAGGATAAGTCGTCAATATCGTGGCGTTGCACAACCCCTTTAAGGCCACGTGCACTGCGTTTTTAGTTTCAATACATGAAGATAATTGCATTTAATGACTGTCAATGGGTTTGTGTTTTGACATGCATGATAAGGTGGCCTAGACACATTTCCAAACCTGATGGATTTTTGTTGGCAGGTTGCCCGCCACACAGATGTCCTTCTCTGCCCACTGCAATGATTTGGACATTGTGGTGACACTAGCAGGATGGTTAGGCAACAAATTCTCAGAGGTGCCAGCCCCCCAGCCAATCACAGAGCTCAGTCATCCAGTTAATCAAGAGGTCCGGATAACCGGCCAATTAGGAGGCTTTATCAGTGAGCCAATCAGGGGAGGTTGGCTGTATTTGAATCTGCTCCACATTCCAGGTCTAGTTCTTGGGATGTGCCTTATTGTTGATTTGAGTTCTGATTATCTGACCCAGCTTGTGTCACTGCTCTTCTGGATTAACCACTGCTAACTTTCCTTTGTCCTTTCGTTCTGATACTTGTAGTCCTTCCTGGTTATTAGACTTGACTCTGGCTCTGTTTTTAGACTCCCTCTGGCTGTGACGTTCCTCTGTGATTATCTGGCATTGACCCCTGGCTTGTCTGTTTTCTCTTTCATCTGTTTGTTTCACCAGTCAGAGACGCAAGCAGGGACTTCCCAGTGACCAGATCACTGTATATGGGTAAAAGCAGGGGCATAGCTATAAGGGAAATGGCTGCTTTGGGGCCCAAACTCAGAAGGGGCCCACCCAGAGGGGGACTAAAAGATTTTATTGTCAGGGCCCCATTAACAGTATTATACAATGACCTTATACACAGAGACACTGTACGAAACGGACGGAGCGGCCGCTGGGCCTCGTCTGAGAGAACTATCCTGACTAGCCACAGGAGAGGCGGGGTGGCGAAGAAGTATCTGGGTTGGGGTCCATTCAAAAATTTGCTGTGGGGTCTAGTCATTTCTAGTTACACCACTGGGTAAAGGGGTGAAGACTTGGGGGTTGTAAAGATTCTGCTAACCCGAGTGGTCTGCGTAAAGCCTGTGGAAGAGAAGAAAGTGATTCCATACAGTATCATACAATTCAACACATTCAAATGGTAACTTTTATTTTTAATTTTGTTAGGATTTTGGGTGATAAAAAAATAGTTTGTAATAAATATACATTAAATGTTATGTTTTATACCGAATATGAAAAAAAGACCTCAAGCAGGAAAAAATAGCCTTTTGGCTTTTGGAATTGGTATCATACAATTGCACACAATTTTTGGCAGCATGACTGCAACCAAAGTCGCCTTGTAAATCTATCCTAACTGGGACAATCTCCTAAAAAAAACGAAAACCTATTGCATAGTCTTACAATGACATTTAGGTTTAGTGTAAAAGGCCATCAGCACATGTATGTAAATATCCATTCTTGCTTGTATTCATAGGGATTGAACCTTGACTTTAGTCTTCAAAACTATAAGAAAGAAGATAAACTATATAAGGAGGCCCATGTATTCAGTTATATATACTGTGAAGGGATATATAACCATATATCTAAATATAACTAAAAAATACATATAACAATGAGAATGTGAAAGCTGGCAAGTAGTGCAATAGATAATGAGTAAACCATTGTAGAACCATAGATGGCACCTGTCCTGATGTCATCAGTGTGGGCTCTATAAAAAGCTATAATAGGGGCCGATGATTTATAGCAAGCAGGAACAGACCAGATGAGGTACACCAAGTGAGCCTGTTATATGCCATAAAGAATTCTCTGTGAAATGTCCAGCACCAGAAAAAAACAAGGAAATACACAACACATGGTAAAACGGGTCGGAAAATGTAATGGGATTTTCTCTGGTCAGGCCTTCGTTCCTGGCGAATGTTGTGTATGATTTATTTTTTATACCCTACCCTGCATCCTCCGTCTGCTCTGCAATCTGTCTCTCTCTCCTCGCTTCCTTCCATGAATCATATCTAACATTGTACTGATCTCCAAAAAGGCATTTAACCCTGAAACCTGTGTGATCTGTAATGCTTTATTATACAGAGCAGTTAGTGACACCTGAGAAGCTGCACAATTCTCTATGTAGGACTCCAAGAAATAATATAAATTATAGTTATGTTGTTCTCATGCAGCAGAAGATAAGGAGAGGGGGCACAGACTGGCGATACTAATGCTGCCTTTAAACTCTACAGTTATAAACTATCTACTAGCTTTTCCATTGACAGCCTTTCCTTACAGTTTTTTTCAGTTGTCCATTCCTCAAATAAAATTTTCCTTTTACTTAAACAGGAAAACTTGTAGATATCAAAGAAAGAATGAAGATAAAAGTGGAGATGTAACTTGAAGCTCCTGGGCCTTAAAGGGGTTATCGCATGATTGGTTTAAAAATAAAATTCAGACATCATATAGTATACGACTAATTCTTTCTAACAAAGCTAGAACCAACCCTGTACCTCACATGATCTCCCCATTCATTGTTCCAGTTCTGCTGCAGCTCAGGGGGCGTGTCTCAGCTCTTCCTATCACAGCTCAGGGGGAATGTCTCAGCTCTTCCTATCACAGCTCAGGGGGCGTGTCTCAGCTCTCCCTATCACAGCTCAGGGGGCGTGTCTCAGCTCTCCCTATCACAGCTCAGGGGGCGTCTCTCAGCTCTTCCTATCACAGCTCAGGGGGCGTGTCTCAGCTCACCCTATCACAGCTCATGGGGCGTGTCTCAGCTCTCCCTATCACAGCTCAGGGGGCGTGTCTCAGCTCTCCCTATCACAGCTCAGGGGGCGTGTCTCAGCTCTTCCTATCACAGCTCAGGGGGCATGTCTCAGCTCTTCCTATCACAGCTCAGGGGGCGTGTCTCAGCTCACCCTATCACAGCTCATGGGGCGTGTCTCAGCTCTCCCTATCACAGCTCAGGGGGCGTGTCTCAGCTCTCCCTATCACAGCTCAGGGGGCGTGTCTCAGCTCTTCCTATCACAGCTCAGGGGGCAGTTGAAGAACTGAGAATGTGCAGCCTTCTCAGAGCAAAGAAATAAGGATAAGACACACAGGAGATGGCGCTATACAGATACATTTTATTAAATAACTCAGTGGCTATACAAAATTGTTAATTACATGCAACTATAAACGTGTTCAGATCCAGGCGCTGGTTTGAAAACGGTAAAATATCTTTCATGGGACCTCATTTATATGGCATAGGGGCAGGGTTGTTGTCACCCTTTTAATACGTGTATGTATACATGTATGTAATTGAGTTAGCACATAAAGTACACAAGTGGGTGGAAAAAAAATCAGTCACCTCATCCACTTACATATGCCGAGGCAGTCATTCCTCTCTTGATTGTAAAGGACCTGCCAAAGGACCTGCGCTCAGCGTGATAGTGTCACTACGCAGTCATGCTAGGAGTGTGTGGTGATGTCATCACACTGAGTGCAGGTCTTTCAGCAGATCATTTACAATCAAGAGAGGAGCGACTACTGCTAAGTATGCAAGTGGAAGAGGTGAGTAATTTTTTTTTTTCTAAAAAGAAACATGAAAGCTGAGGACCACTATGGGCGACATTATGGGCCACTATGGGGGACATTATTACTTCTGGGGCCACTATAGGGGACATTATAGATCACTATTGGGGACAATATTACTGCTGGGGCTACTATGGGGACATTATGGGCCACTATGAGGGGCATTATTAATGGTGGGACTACTGTGGGGGATATCATTACTGCTGGGGCCACTATGTTGGACATTTTGGGCCACTATGGGGGACATTATTACTGCTGGGGCCACTGTGGAGGATGTTATTACTGTTTGGGCCACTATGGGGGACATTAATACTCCTGGGGCCACTATGGGGGATGTTGTTTCTGCTGGGTCCACTATGGGGGATGTTGTTTCTGCTGGGGCCACTATGGGGGACATTAATACTGCTGGGGCCACTATAAGGGACATTATTTCTGCTGGGGGCCATTATATATACTGAGGGCACTGCAGGGGTTGGGATTTTATTTAAAAAAAACTATCAAATTCATCCATTTTTTATGGCCATAAAAAACATATGCAAAACGGACATTAAAAAGCAGACAGACAGAAAATGGATGCACAAGTGGTTGAAAAATGGCCATGAACAATTGACTGTGTGTCCATCATGTGCATGTAGCCATTTTTTCTTTGTGCAGGAAAAAGTAAAATTGCAATTTTGTTATTGCCTGGATTCCTGTATTGATTAATAAAAAAATATGGTCTGATTGTTATCTAACTCACAGTTTTAGGCAAATATACTCTAACTAAACTAATAAGGGTTATTTTAGTCCTACACACCAGCTGATGGATATTGTATGGGGGATGAATGATCATTGCCACAATTGTTCATCCCATATACCCTTTACATTATAGTATTATTATTATTTATTTGAAAGCGCTGTTAATTCCATGGCACTGTTGTACATCCAAATATAACAAACAATTGCAGATATCCCATCTGGGGTATTGCATAAACTGCATTGGATTTCACTGCTGCCTCCTGCAGGGCATCAGTAAAGAATCTTAAAGTGAACCTGTCAAAATGAAATTTAATCTGATATGCAAACAGCATGTTATAGAGTAGAAAGAGCTGATCAGATTACAATAAAGACTCTCGTTCTAGGTTTTATTGTCCAGTCGTCAGTGATTGACAGTTATCGCCATGCACACTGCATACATAGAACACTGTCGGTCTCTCAGTAGGACCACCCACTGAAATCCTAAACTCAGAATAAGCAGACTAAGGCCTCATGCATCCGGAATACACGGGCACCATTCCGTGGCCGTTCCGCATCACGGATGCGGACCCATTAATTTCAATGGGTCCCCAAATCCGGAGATGCGGAACGGTGCGGAATGGAATGACGGAACGGAACACTACGGAAGCACTACGGAGTGCTTCCGCGGGGTTCCGTTCCGTACTTCCGTCCCGCAAAAAGATAGAACATGTCCTATCTTTTTATCTTTTTGCGGAACGGGCAGATCGCGGACCCATTCAAGTGAATGGTTCCGCGATCCGCTGCGGCTGCCCCACGGCCGGTGCCCGAGCATTATGTTCGTGTGCATGAGGCCTTAGATCAATAAATGACAATCTATGTTGAATCTTTCCTGCCTTCTCTGCTCCTCCCGCTCTATAACATACCTCCTAAAGATCAGACTGTAGTTTTCAATATGGCAGGTTCCCCTTAAGTGCTTCACTTTCCTGGTTCTAATATAATTCTAATATTCGCATTATATTAGTGACTTGCTAATTATGAAGAATCGGAAGGTAAACTTTTTTAATGCCTTCTAGACAAAATTACAATGCATAATATATTGTGGCATTAAAATACAATAAAAGAGAGAAAATAAAGTTGCAAGCTTTGTTCTTATGAATTCCCGGCAGCACAGTGCAGAATAAAGCAGCCATATCTACTTATGACCTATTGCAGACTAGAGAACATGTTCCTCCTGGGTCTTGGCATGGCTCGTCAGCGTTCGGAAAGTCCCAGGTTACTTTGCTCTTTTCTACAAAGCATTCCCATAATTCATTTGCTTGTTCTAGTAATAAAACCTGAAGTGTGAAGCTTTGCTATTATTTATTTTTACAGTTGTATCAAAATGTATAAACAACATTTGTGGTGAGAAATGCCAATTTCTCTCTTCTTATTTTTACATCAGAACCTCATGTATCTGTTTATAAAGTAATTAAGAATAATTTTACCTAAAATAAAATTACCTTCCAATGTAAATCCTTGAGTTTTCATTGTTGGATTCACACAGAGGTGAATTCACAAATAGGTATTTTGTGTTGTTTTTCAACACTTTTTGGATTTTTAGTAATGTTTTCTATATTTTTCTACACCCGCATCTTTTCGTGTTTTTTTATTGAAAAAACCCCAGCCCCTGATGTTAGCTGAAAGTCTATGGGAAATATGAAATGCAGGACATACATACATTTTTGGGCTACTGGCGTTTTCTTCACATTAGAGACATCCTTTTTTTTTTTAGGCGCTGTAGTCTTTAAAAATGCAGCATGTTCAAGCAATGACATTTTTTCAGCCATTTTTCTTTTTCTTGATAGGGAAAAATGACTTTAAAAAATTCCATTCACACGTGTTAAAATGCAATAAAAATGTATGCAGTATGGATAAAACAGCAAAGCTCCTTTCACAGGGGCAAGTATTCCGAGTGGGTGCAATGCGTGATGTTGACGCATTGCACCCGCACTGAATCCGGACCCATTCACTTCAATGGGGCTGTGCAGATGAGCAGTGATTTTCCCGCATCACTTGTGTGTTGCGTGAAAATCGCAGCATGCTCTATATTCTGCGTTTTTCACGCAACGCAGGCCCCATAGAAATTATAACATAGTTATAAGGGAAAATAGTAGCTTTCTCAATACAGAATGCTTAGTAAAATGTGGATTGAGGGGTTAAAAATAAAAAAAATTAACTCACCTCATCCACTTGATCGCGTAGTTGCTGATCTCTTGTTTATTCTTTAATCATGAGCTGCCGGCTAAAGGACCTGTGGTGACGTCACCTCACATGGTCCATTCACATGGTCCATCACCATAGTGATGGACCATGTGATTAGACCATGTGATGAGCTCAGTGACGTCACCACAGATGACACAAAATGCACCATTAAAAATAATGATGGGGCAAAAAGAGCGGTAATGCCCCCTAGTGGGGCGTTACATGCATATCTGATGGCAACAGATTGAACAGAATGTGATTTGGATGATGGCTGTCCTCTAAAATCCTTCTCTCTCATCTCAAACATCACTTCTGGTAAAGGCACTCAATTGAGGGTAACTGCACCCCTATAATACGTTTAAAGATGAGGGAAGTTATCAAAAATTAGATTCCCCAGAATTTCACAAAGAAATTCGATTTGTTACGAATAACTTTTGTCATAAATCGCATTTCATTGTATGTAGCGGGCTAAATGGTGTTAAACTGCAATCGCGCCTCCCCGTCATTGAACCCCTCAGATGCCGCATTCATCACTGATCACAGTATCTGATATTAACATTGAGGCCTTCCAGGGTTTAATCAGTGAGAAAAAAAATACATACTCACCTCATGCATTTGCTCACGGAGAGGCCATCTTGGTTTAAGAAACCACGCAAAATCTTGTGCTGTAATGATGTCACCACGTCTTCATGCTGGCCGGACGTGGTGATGACTGCGATAGCCTCTCTTTGAGCAAATGGATAAGGTGAGCATGTTTTTTGTTTTTTTTACCGACATTTCAGGAAAAATTGATTAGTCACCACGTAGGGCAAGGTAGTTTAGCTTCATGGCATATCAAAGTTTTCCTGAAATTCGGATCAAAGTCAATTTGTTTAATCTCCATTCGCTCAAAACTAACGATTATATATAGAACAATTATCATACTAAGCAGCAATGCAATTGGTTAATATGCCCTCTATAGTACAATGGTAAATGTCTACTAATATTCTAGGGCTTAAGTTGCCCTTTTTTTTATGCATTTTAAAAAAAACATAACATCTCTGCTAAGCTTTTTTGACCATTGCAGTAGAATGTGTAAACCACTTGAGATCTTCATCTTTTGTATACCCAAGAATTTAGATTCAGATACTTGTGCCACAGCTTCTATATTAATAAAAATTGGATCATGGCCTCCCCTCTTGGGCTTTCTAAAATCCACTACAATCTCCTTTGTTTTTTTTATTAATATTGAGTGCCAACTTATTGTCTTGACATCATGTTCTTAAACATGAGTGTAAACACGAATCTGTGTACATGATTTTATGTATGTCTGTGTGTGCGTAAACATAAATGTGCGCTTCTGTTTCTCACGGTCATAAAACATGAAGCCTACACACTGCTACTGCTAACCATGTGGGCCTTCTTTGTAGAAACACCTTTCACAAAACTTATATACGATGTTTGCAACCATTGTTATTTTAAATTTATGCTTTGGGTGACAGTGAAAGGGTTACACGCTCAATAAATAACCAGCCCATTTGCACTTGCTTCCAATATTTGTGTTGCTGTACAAAAGAATTAATTAACCAGGAATATGAAATGAGTTAAGTGTGTGATATGAGCCTTAATCTGCTGATTAGGAGGGAAGAATTGGGGAATAAAAGAGAACGCCTCATAAATTAAACAGCTCTTGTACAAAACGAATATTCTGTTTATTAATCATAAATAAAGGATGAGACATATTTTTAAATCTTATCCTCTTTTTAACTCAAATTTCCAGGCTGCTGTAAACATGATACATAAGGAAATAATCTGTGTGTTTAGATAACGGTCTCTTCATTTTTCTTATTTAAGGGCAATACAAATAGTACAATACAGAAGGAACACTATTGATATACAGTCCACGGTAAGAAACTCATTTGATGAGCAACTATTTGCTTTCCTAAACCGTTATTACAAACAAGCAGGGTATTTCCCTGCAGAGTGGCATTACCATCATCAATTATTATTTACATATCCTTAAGGCCTCTTGCACACGACTGTATGGCTTTTTCAGTATTTTGCGGTCCGCAAAAAACGTATCTGCATAAAATACGGATGACGTCCGTGTGCATTCTGTTTTTTGCAGAACGGAACAGCTAGCTCCTGATAGAACAGTACTATCCTTGTCCGTTATGTGGACAATAATAGGACATGTTCTATCTTTCAACGGAACGGAAAGACCGAAATACGGAAACGGAAGGCATACGGAGTACCTTCCGTTTCTTTTGCGGATCCATTGAAATGAATGGCTCCGTATACGGACCATATACGGAACACAAAAACGGAACGTAAACAGAAATAAACTAACGGCAGCATAAAGTAGAGACAGGTGAGTTGATTTCAGCAGTCTGTCATTTATAAGTTAAAAGTAAGTGGTTGCCAAGAACCAACATCACAATCATTGCAGACTGGACCTGGAAAAGAGTCACGGCCACCTGAGAAGAGTCCTGGTTATTCATAAATTCCTGCTCTCCCTGCCCACCTGCTGATGATTGACAGTCTTCTATCTAGTTGTCTCCCTTTCTCTCTAGGAGAGAACTGCCAATCATCAGCAGATGGGTGGGCGTGCAAGAGATTATGAATAACCTTGACTCTTCTCAGGTGGATTTGACTCTTTTCAAGGCCTGTGCTGCAATGATTATGATGCTGGTTCTCGGCAACCACTTACTTTTAGCTCATAAGTGACACACCGCTGAAATCAGCATTTCTGTCACTATTTGCTCAGTAAATGTCAGCATAAAGTTTATGACAGGTTCCCTTTAAAATGTAAAGAGTATGATTTCACTCTAAAATAAAAAGAATTATTATACTGCACTACAACTAAACAGTATGGTACGACTACACACCTGAACATTGAACAATAACACAAAGCTGTACATTACAGCAATGCTACAATATTGTACAATTTAACAATGCCATCATGGGATACAGATGAAAAATGCTGCCTTATAGCAAACTTAAAAAGTGCAAGAAAAACAAAAAAGCACCCTCACGTGTAATAATAGTCCACTGCATACAAAGCGTGTCCAAGCTGAAAGCTGAATAGGGACCAAGAGGGATCGATCTTGATCCATTAGAGTCTGTCAAAACTTGGAAGTAATTTACATGCAGAAGATGTATTTTTAAAGGATCATGCTTTTATGAATCATGCTAGATGGTCCCTATTCACAATTAAAAATTGCCAACATAATCTACATTAGTAATAATCAAATAATAATGCCCAACAGAGCTGAAATGATAGCACCACATGGTCCGCAAGTTATACTATTATAGAGTGCCCAAATAAAGCTTCTGTTTCATATAGTTTATTCTGTTATTCTGTTTGTACATGCACGACTGGAGGTGTGGCAACTGCAGGTTTGAATGTGCCTTGATTTTGATCTATGGGTATCATTCAGGTGCATCTGTGCGGCCTGCGTCACATGAGTCAGTGGTAGGTGGGACTCACACCCTCCTCCCGTAGTATGTGTGATTTCATGCTGGAGGTAACTGGGAGTTGTTCGCTGTGTGTCAGACCTTATGCCCCTGTAATTTCCCATAAGGCCCATGTAATTGCCCATTCGGCACAGGTAGGTTAGCGTTAGGTCCCGTGCCACTTTGAGATACCTTGACAAGGTGCACGGGGTCCGGTATGTTCTTGATATAAGAATATATTGGCGAAAGTCTCATTTTAATATCAGTGTGAGGGTTTAGCCATATATTGTCAATTGCAGTTACCATTGTAGTGCACCATTTTTTGTAAATCTTTATTTCATATAGTTGCAAGAAAAAGTAAGTAAACCCTTTGTAATTAACTGGTAATTAACTTAATTACTAGTAAAATGCTGTCTGATAGTCTTTAGTTGTGAGAGTTATGACTGCAGAGAACACCATAACTCTCCCACAACCCTTAAACTTCCTACTTAAATCAGGACTCCTCAGATGTATAACAAAACCTGTTTATTGGACGGGGATCGGTCACAGCTTATTGAAATGATTATTATAACCACCAAGTTGTGCTTCAAACATTGTAACCATAACGAAGCGGTATCCCAACCACAGTTCCTGGTGGGCAGGTCCGCCCCTCAGCTCCACCACCTCAACTCCAAGCAACCACCAACCACCAGCTGTGACTTCAGGAGATTGAAAGCAGTAATTCCTGCTAAAACAACATGAACATAAACGACTGTCATAAGGCAAACTACCAAGAATGGAGGGGGCGGGAGGGTCTAAAAGCTACAGCTATCCCCTGGTGAAAAAGGTAGGTGGAGCATCAAACAACACTTTATATTAACTCCATTGGGCAGTGCAATTATTCACAACCTACAGGGGGGTTGAGGAGAGGGAGGGAACACATACCTAACCCAGCCTGTACCTACCTCCCACAAAAACCCTAAATGATTTGCAGAATTTAAATAAACTAATAACACAAAAACAGCTATACTACTTTTATTGAGCAAATTGGATAAGCATTTACAGTAAGTGGACTCATGAATTTAATAACTTGTAGATTCTCCTTTAGAAGAAATTACCTCTAGCAAATGTTTCTTGCAGGAAAATGTTGAGGAAGAATTTTGGACTATTCCTCCCTGCAAATGTGTTTCAGTTCATCAATATTTCTGGCATGTCTTTCCTGAACAGGCCCCTTCAGGTTATTTCACAGATCTTGGTGGGGTTAAGGTTAGGACTCAGATTTGGCCATTCCGAAACACAAATCTTCTTTCTTAACCATTCTTTAGTTGGTTTACTCAGGGCCGGCGCTACCATAGAGGCAAGGGGGGCAATTGCCCCCGGGCCCCGAGTCCTTAGGGGCCCCCGGCACCGGCCAGCCCGCCGCAAACTAACACAACACTTACTATTTATTTACACATTACACACACTTTGCAGTCGGCAGGCTTTGCGCAGCGCAGCAGCAGAGTGAAAGCGCCCGCCTCCCGACCTGAACAAGTGAGAAGGGAGTGAGAAGGGGGCGGGCCTGCCGCTGCTCTGAGCTCCGCTGCCTGGCCTGCCTGCAGTGGCTGGAGCGTGCGCAGGCTCACAGCTGCCCCACAGGCACGTCTTCACATGACGTTGCCACTGAGCTGGGGAAGCTCCGCCCCCAGAGACTCTGAGAGCAGAAGGAGCGACGGCGACTAGTGAAGAAGGCCCACAGTCACCGATGCCTGCCTGCCTGGCTGTCCCTCCCTCAGTCACAGTCCGTCTCCCACTCTCCCAGAACTTCAGAAGAACTTAAAGTAACAGGTACCGGTATTTATAATTTGTATAATACTTTACTTATAATAGCTTATAGCTGGATGGAGTAGGAGAAACCCCCCCAGGGGTGGGGGTGGCTTAGGGGATTTATCGATTTGCCAGAAGCCCATGGATTGGAGTGGGAGAAATGTGCCATTGGGGGTTGGGGCCACAGAAGGAGAGATGGGGAGGGGATGGAGGAGGGGAGAAATGTGCCATGAGGGCCATGGGGGCCCGGGATGTGCTGCTGCCATGTGGCACTGGCCCATGGAGGGGAGAAATATGCCATTGGGGGTGGGGGCCCCAGAAGGAGAGATGGGGAGGGATGGAGGGAGGGGAGAAATGTGCCATGAGGGCCATGGGGGGAGGGAGATGTGCTGCTGCCATGTGTCACTGGCCAATGCCATGGAGGGGAGAATTGTGCCATTGCGGGGTGGGGGGGCCACAGAAGGAGAGATGGGGAGGGGATGGAGGGAGGGGAGAAATGTGCCATGGGGGGGGGGCCCTTATTGTTTTTCGCCCCGGGGCCCCATTTCACCTAGAACCGGCCCTGGGTTTACTTGAGGTTGTGGACTATTGCCTTCATATTCTCCTGTAAAATGTTTTGATACTCCTTAGAACTAATTGTTCCATCAATGATTGCAAGGCACCCAGCCTTGGGTTGGCAAAGCAGCCTGCAAACATGATGTTCTGTTGCACGGTGCTTTACAGTTAGGTTGAGGTGTTTTTGTGCAGTGTTCTTTTTCCTCCACAACTAGCTACCTAGATGTTCCACAATGCTTCTGGGAAAATGTTCTGTGGACAGATTAGACAAAAGTTAACATTTTAGCACCAATGCACAACACTATTATTTAAGTCAGGATTGAGTCAGATCTAATTTGAATAGGTGGCCTATTTTGTGTTAGATTTACCAAAAGTTGCCCCTAAAATTTGTTGCAAATATAGACATGCGTGTTTTCCACTCTGCACCTATAAAAAGCATCCAAATTAAGCCACAAGCATCTAAATTAAGCCACAACACTTCTACACAGACATGGTGCATTATGTAGCTGATCCACAGCACATGGCCAAACTCTTGCTGCAAAAATGGGAAGCCAAGAAAACTGTGCCACAACATCAAATTCGAAAAACTACAGCCATGTCAGCTCTTTTGGGAACTGATCAGAGTTGCACGGGAAGAGGGAGTTGCTTGGGTAAGGGGGAACCAGTCACATAATTTGCTGTGGGGCCCAGTCAGTTCTACTTATGCCACTGTGTCAAGATGTAAGATTAAATCAAGCTACGTAATAATAGAGGTGCCCTGTACTTAACGATGGCTCATAAAAATCTTTGTGTACTAACATACTTTGAAGGTGGGTTGCATTTGGAATATGCAAAAGCTGCAGACAAGTAGTTCAATTCCTATGAACACACTGAACCAAGTATGAAGCAACATTTAACCAAAGTGATACTTGGCATTTGCTTTATTAATGTGCATGTATCCATGCCATACAACGCGGCCATATCAAATGCTGAAGAACCTATTTTTATGCATAGTCAAAAATGTAATTGCGTGTTGTGTCCCTTTCTGCAGAGCATTTATTAATTGATGCAGAAGACCACCACAAAGTGGCCACAACCTCGCTGTGTATTAGTCGTGCTAAAATGTTGACCTATGCGAGGTAGTCTTGAGAATGTTGTAATGTCTTCTGTACCGAACCGTTATGCAAAACTAGATGCTGTATAAGGCAAGGGTGCCAATTGGTATTGACATATATGTGAGCAAATTAAAGCCACAATATTCTCAATATTATTGTAGGTCTGGTCTACTTTTCATAACAATTTCATAAAAATATTTAAGTGTTTGGACACCCTACATTCGTATATAAAAATGACTCCAAATTTACATTTTACACCTGAAACCGTGTAGTGATAATATATAGCTAAGACACTTGGACATAAATGTATTAACTGCGATTTGTATTCGTTATGTAGACAAGACATGGATATTGTCGTAAATGTATTGCCACCTTACAAACTAGCCAGACATCCAAGAAGGTTGCGTTTTAGATCAGGTGTATAAAGTATGCTTGGGTAGGAGCTGGCGTGAGATGCAACTTTTTTTACGACATTTGGATAAGTCACAAAACATAAATGAGCCATAATCCCGGTCTAATCTTACGTTCTCGTATAGAAAATGGAATTTATGAGGAATTGTTGAAGAGACACAAAAGTCTAAAAAAACAGCAAAAAATTACACAAAAAGTCACAAAAACGCACTTTGCAACTTTTTTTTAGATTAGTAACATAGTACATAAGGCCGAAAAAAGACATCTGTCCATCCAGTTCGGCCTGTCATCCTGCTAGTTGAACCCTATGTTTTTAAGATAAGGTACACCAGTGTCTTACATTATTACACAGGACTATTCTCTGGGCCTACTCATTCATGTGGATAGCATTCTCCAATTTAGCTATGAATCTACCCTTGCAGATCACGTACATCCATACATGCTGATTGTCTTCCCTGGGGCAGATGGGATCTTCCTGCAAGACAATGTGACATCACACACGGCTGGTAATGTCCGACATTGGTTGGAGGAGGAGGACCAAGACTTCAAAGTACTACCTTGGTCCACTAATCCCCCAGACTTGAAGCCAGTTCAGCATCTGTGGGAGCTCCGCGATCATTGTGTTCGCTCTATGGATTCTTCCATATGCATTCCTCCAACATCTGCACTACGGTCAGCATTGCTCCAGGTACCTGCAACAACCTACTAAGAACTTATTAAGTCATTCTCACCCTGTCTAGCTGCTGTCCATGCTGCACATGGTGGTAACTTGGGATATTAGCTGGTGGTCATAATAATGTGACTCGACAGTATATATAGGCATTTTGGCTTTAAATGTGAAACTACATTTAAAAAATCTATAATACAAAGTTTTTGAGAATGAGGTCATTTTATCTTACATAATTATTACCACATTTTATCATCAGTTATGTTACTGAACATTAGAGATGGAGTTGTGTTATTTTAATAAACTGGCATTAATTAAAAACTGTTTACACAGTATTATTAATTGCATATGGTGGGTGTGGGGATTTTACACTGGGGTTATGAGTTACACCTCTAATCTAAACAACACAAATAAAATATCTGGACCATATAGTAAAATTATCGTAAAAATGATATGCATGAATAGCAATCCCCTCTTAATTTTGAAAGTCCTTGCTTCAGTCACGTGACTTTTTCAATAATAACCAGAGTGTAAGAAAGTAAAAATTACACTGCACTGAAATAACATTTGTGGAGAAGTCAGATATAAAATTACAGTGAGGTTATTTCACTGGGCTGTATACTTGCTATTTCTATAATGAAATATGCTCCAAAGCAAATGTAATAAATTGATAACGTCAGATGAGCAGATGTTTCTGCATTTATGATGTTAGTTTTATCGATACTGCATGTATTTTCTACATATTTAACAAAATGGCAGAAAAACCAATGTTAGAAGTGGTTCTCTCTGAATCTTGACTATTTACTTATGTAAAGTGTATATGACCTAATGAAAAATTCATACTTACCTGCTCCCCTCCGATCCTGGGCTCTCATTCGTTCGTCTTCCAGTCCTCAGCTTGTTTACTTCCAGCCAGGGTATGGACAGGGTCATCTGCGCTGCTGCAGCCAATGACTGGCTTCAGCAGTGATGTATCCCCAAGAAGCCTGTGACTGTTGTGTGAAATGCCTCATGAGGAAACATCACTGCTGAAGTCAGTCACTGGCTTCACTGCCATGCAGGTGGCTGTGCCAATACCACAGCTGGAAATAATTAAGCAAGGGGGGTTGAAGATGGCTGTAAAAAGAGGAAGTGCACAGGACCAGAATGCTGGGAAGCAGGTAAGTACATACTAGGGGCTGTAAGTAAATTGTCAAGACTTCCAGAAAACCCCTTTGAGGCTGCCCCATACACACCATACAATCCCGCCTACATTTGACAGCAGCAGATGCAGACATTGTCAATATACTAACGGAAAGCAGGCTTCTCTAATAAAGGGATCAGCAGCCTCTGGCACTCCCGGAATCCTCAGTTCACTTCTATGGGAGTTACAAGAACAGCCGAGTAAGCATGTATGCTGGGAGTTGTAGTTTCCCAACAGCTGAAGTGACTAAGGTTTCTGATCCCTGCTCTAAAATTAAGTGTCCCTTTACGTGGGTCTATGTCTATTGGCCAACTGTTCATTCCTGATCTTTGCCTGATCATGATTGGAGGGGATAATCAACCTCTGTAGATTCAATTTTTGCCTGCAGTTAACCCCTATTCACATAGGATCATGTACTGAAGGAAAACAATAATTTAAGATGCCACTTTAAAGATACTTTCATCCAGGAACGAGTATTTTGGTTGTTTGTCAGGTGCTCGGCATCACCTTTACATCAGGGAATTATAAGGAATTAGTATTTATATGATTACCCTGATCTTCGGCCCGTGTAATAGGGCATTAACTTTCACCATGGACGCTGTTCTACTACTGAACAGAAAAAACATTGATATTGGGTGACACTAGGTTCAGACACAGGTTTTAAACATATTAGAAACAGCTACTAAACTGGAAAATAGGTACAAAAACACATTAAAACACAATAACCCTTCCTGACCTTCGCAGTTCATGTACGGCGCAGCAGGAAGTTACTTCTCCCCCACGCTGTACATGTATGGCAGTCTAATCAGGAAGGCATAGTAGCTGTGCTTGCCCAATTAGCAACAGGGGCCCGGCTTTTACTTAAAGCCGGGCCCCTGCTGTATCCGTCCATCAGCATAGCTGAAAACCCTGATGCAGGCAGGTTATCTTTTAGATGTTGCAGCTAATGGGTTTACAAAGGGAAGGAACACCCTCACTGATCCCATTGGCCCCCCCTTAATGTGATCCCGGGGAGCTGATGGTTATTATTAGAGTTGAGCAAAGTGAGCTTCGGATGGTAAGTCCCTTTGTTCAAAACTTTGGAATAATACCGTACGGAGATTCATCTCCGCACAGCATTAGAATGTATGGGCTCCGATGAGCCGAAGTAAGTTATTCACGAAGTCGCGCATGACTTTGTTAAATAACTTTGGTAGTTTATTTTAAAAGGGGAAAACTACTTTAAAACTTGAAAACGAACTCGGCTTTGGTTTCTAAGTACTAGTCACTTTGCTCAACTATAGTTGTTATATGAGCCTGAGGCCTTACAAAGGCCTTGGGATATGCCAGCTATGGAATCTTATGAGGCCCAGCCAGGGCCGGACTGGCCTACCGGGATACCGGGAAAATTCCCGGTAGGCCGGTAGCCCTGACTGCCGCACGGCCGGCTGCAGGCACACTGGGCTCCAGTGGTGACGGAGATGAGCGCTTGCATTACGCTCATCTCCGTGCGGAGCAGCAGCAGAGGAGGGAGAGGCGTGTCCTCTCTCTCCCTGTTCCTCTGTTAGGCTGCCAGCACTAGGCCGGCAGCCTATCAGAGGCCGGCTCCAGGCCGTACAGCTCGAGACACAGGCCGGAAGAGGCCTGCATCGCATCGCTGGAGGTAAGTATAAGTGTTCTTTTTTTTTTTTTTTTTTCTTGGGGCTACTGGCACTAAAGGGGCTACTGGCACTAAAGGGGGCTACTGGCACATAAAGGGGGCTACTGGCACATAAAGGGGACTACTGGCACTAAAGGGGGCTACTGGCACATAAAGGGGGCTACTGGCACATAAAGGGGCTACTGGCACATAAAGGGGCTACTGGCACTAAAGGGGCTACTGGCACTAAAGGGGCTACTGGCACATAAAGGGGCTACTGGCACATAAAGGGGCTACTGGCACTAAAGGGGCTACTGGCACATAAAGGGGCTACTGGCACCAAAGGGGCTACTGGCACATAAAGGGGACGACTACTGGCACATAAAGGGGCTACTGGCACATAAAGGGGCTACTGGCACTAAAGGGGGCTACTGGCACATAAAGGGGCTACTGGCACATAAAGGGGGCTACTGGCACTAAAGGGGGCTACTGGCACTAAAGGGGCTACTGGCACTAAAGGGGCTACTGGCACTAAAGGGGGCTACTGGCACTAAAGGGGGCTACTGGCACTAAAGGGGCTACTGGCACATAAAGGGGGCTACTGGCACATAAAGGGGCTACTGGCACTAAAGGGGCTACTGGCACATAAAGGGGCTACTGGCACTAAAGGGGCTACTGGCACATAAAGGGGGCTACTGGCATATAAAGGGGGCTACTGGCACTAAAGGGGGCTACTGGCACATAAAGGGGGCTACTGGCACTAAAGGGGCTACTGGCACATAAAGGGGCTACTGGCACTAAAGGGGCTACTGGCACTAAAGGGGCTACTGGCACATAAAGGGGCTACTGGCACTAAAGAGGGCTACTGGCACTAAAGGGGGCTACTGGCACATAAAGGGGACGGCTACTGACACATAAAGGGGACGGCTACTGGCACATAAAGGGGCTACTGGCACATAAAGGGGACGGCTACTGGCACTAAAGGGGGCGGCTACTGGCACATGAGGGGAGACGGCTACTGGCACATGAGGGGAGACGGCTACTGGCACATATGGGGGGGCTACTGGCACATATGGGGGGGGCTACTGGCACATAATAAGGGGGGGCCACTGGCACATGGGGGGAAGCACAAGAGAAGCTCCCCTGTCACTGTGTGTGTCCCCAAAGTTTACTGCCGGTGCTGCCCAGCGGCGGCCGCCGCCGCGCTGAATCATTGACATGTAAATATACCTGGCTGGCTGGTGGCTGCAGGCTGGGGGTGGGCGGCCGCAGCAGACAGTCTTCATTCACATGGTGGGGGGGGAGGGAGTCGGACCCGGCAGAGGCAGAGAGAGGTCAGGAGCTGTGCTTGCTAGGCTAGCTGGTGAGGTAGAGTGTGATAAGGCCCTGTGACCGGGCCCTGGCCCCTGCCCCAGCAGCCCCTGATCAGTGACAGTGAAGAAGACTAGAAGAAGAATTATTCTTCAACAATCTCACCATCACCAAGTAAGTGACTGTCCTTGAATCGTGCCCCACAAATAGTATAGTATAAGGCAGCCTTCCATACAATTGACAAGTGCAAATGACACACTGTTATGGGGGCTCTGTGGATGTCACTGTTATGGGGAATCTGTGGATGTCACTGTTATGGGGGCACTGGATGTCACTGTTATGGGGGATCTGTGGATGTCACTGGTATAGGGGCTCTGTGGATGTCACTGTTATGGGGGATCTGTGGATGACATACTGTTATGGGGGTACTTTCACACCTGCGGCATGGCTATCCGACCTATCCGGGCTGTTCACCCTCCTGATCCGCCATGCCGCAAGTACCCGTGCACTGCCGTGCTGCTGCTCTGTCCCCATTGACTATAATAGGGGCAGGTGACGGAGCTATGGCGCAGCACGGCAGTGCACGGCAGAGATCGCCGGACTAAAAAGTACTGCATGTCCGACTTTTTAGTCCGGCGATCTCTGCCATGCTGCACCATAGCTCCGCCCCCTGCCCCTATTATAGTCAATGGGGACAGAGCAGCAGCACGGCAGTGCACGGGTACTTGCGGCATGGCGGATCAGGAGGGTGAACAGCCCGGATAGGTCGGATAGCCATGCCGCAGGTGTGAAAGTACCCCCATAACAGTATGTCATCCACAGGTCCCCCATAACAGTGTCATCCACAGATTCCCCCATAACAGTGTCATCCATAGATTCCGCCATACCAGTGTCATCCACAGATCCCCCATAACAGTGTGTCATCCACAGGTCCCTCATAACAGTGTCATCCAAAGATCCCCCATAACAGTGTGTCATCCACAGATCCCCCATAACAGTGTGTCATCCACAGATCCCCCATAACAGTGTGTCATCCACAGATTCCCCATAACAGTGTGTCCTCCACAGATCCCCCATAACAGTGTCATCCACAGATCCCCCATAACAGTGTCATCCACAGATCCCCCATAACAGTGTGTCATCCACAGGTCCCTCATAACAGTGTCATCCAAAGATCCCCCATAACAGTAACGTCCACAGATTCCCCATAACAGTGTCATCCACAGATCCCCCATAACAGTGTGTCATCCGCAGATCCCCCAAAACAGTGTGTCATCCACAGATCCCCATAACAGTGTGTCATCCACAGGTCCCCCATAACAGCGTGTCCTCCACAGAACACCCATAACAGTGTCATCCACAGATCCCCCATAACAGTGTCATCCACAGATCCCCCATAGCAGTGTGTCATCCACAGATCCCTCATAACAGTGTCATCCAAAGATCCCCCATAACAATGTGTCATCCACAGATCCCCCATAACAGTGTCATCCACAGATCCCCCATAACAGTGTCATCCACAGATCCCCCATAACAGTGTCATCCACAGATCCCCCATAACAGTGTCATCCACAGATCCCCATAACAGTGTGTCATCCACAGGTCCCTTATAACAGTGTCATCCAAAGATCCCCCATAACAGTAACGTCCACAGATTCCCCATAACAGTGTCATCCACAGAACCCCATAGCAGTGTATCATCCACAGATCCCCCAAAACAGTGTGTCATCCACAGATCCCCATAACAGTGTGTCATCCAAAGATCCCCCATAACAGTGTGTCACCCACAGGTCCCCCATAACAGTGTGTCCTCCACAGAACACCCATAACAGTGTCATCCACAGATCCCCCATAACAGTGTCATCCACAGATCCCCCATAGCAGTGTGTCATCCACAGATCCCCCATAACAGTGTTATCCACAGATCCCCCATAACAGTGTCATCCACAGATCCCCCATAGCAGTGTGTCATCCACAGATCCCTCATAACAGTGTCATCCAAAGATCCCCCATAACAGTGTGTCATCCACAGATCCCCCATAACAGTGTCATCCACAGATCCCCCATAACAGTGTGTCCTCCACAGATCCCCCATAACAGTGTGTCATCCACAGGTCCCTCATAACAGTGTCATCCACAGATCCCCCATAGCAGTGTGTCATCCACAGTTCCCTTATAACAGTGTCATCCAAAGATCCCCCATAACAGTGTGTTATCCACAGGTCCCTCATAACAGTGTCATCCAAAGATCCCCCATAACAGTAACGTCCACAGATCCCCCATAACAGTGTCATTCACAGATCCCCCATTACAGTGTGTCATCCGCAGATCCCCCAAAACAGTGTGTCATCCACAGATCCCCATAACAGTGTGTCATCCACAGGTCCCCCATAACAGCGTGTCCTCCACAGAAGACCTATAACAGTGTCATCCACAGATCCCCCATAAGAGTGTGTCATCCACAGGTCCCCCATAACAGTGTCATCCACAGATCCCCCATAGCAGTGTGTCATCCACAGATCCCTCATAACAGTGTCATCCAAAGATCCCCCATAACAGTGTGTCATCCACAGATCCCCCATAACAGTGTCATCCACAGATCCCCCATAACAGTGTGTCCTCCACAGATCCCCCATAACAGTGTGTCATCCACAGGTCCCTCATAACAGTGTCATCCACAGATCCCCCATAGCAGTGTGTCATCCACAGTTCCCTTATAACAGTGTCATCCACAGATCCCCCATAACAGTGTGTCATCCACAGGTCCCTCATAACAGTGTCATCCAAAGATCCCCCATAACAGTAACGTCCACAGATCCCCCATAACAGTGTCATTCACAGATCCCCCATTACAGTGTGTCATCCGCAGATCCCCCAAAACAGTGTGTCATCCACAGATCCCCATAACAGTGTGTCATCCACAGGTCCCCCATAACAGCGTGTCCTCCACAGAAGACCTATAACAGTGTCATCCACAGATCCCCCATAAGAGTGTGTCATCCACAGGTCCCCCATAACAGTGTGTCATCCACAGATCCCCATAGCAGTGTGTCATCCACAGATCCCCATAGCAGTGTATCATCCACAGATGCCCATAGCAGTGTGTCATCCACAGATCCCCATAGCAGTGTATCATCCACAGATCCCCATAGCAGTGTGCCTGCCCTGCGCACTGAGGACAGATTGAAAGGAGGGGAAGATCCATGGAAGCAAGCAGAGGACAGCACAGCAGAAGATGGAATAGCTTCTTTTGTAAGTAAATTATTTTATTATAAATGTATCCCTGCATACCGCAATACTCTCGTATTTTGAATTTATATATACTTATTTCGTTTTTTTCAGTTGTATGAATTTAAGTGGGGAAAATTATTAGTGCCCCCCCATTTTGACTGTGGTATCTTATGTGCCTCCCATATATTGTTCCTAGAGTTGCCACTGCGCAGAGGCACGGCAACGCTAGGGTAAGGCCTAGCCTGTGTGTGTGTATATAATATATATATATACATATATATACATACATACATACATACACACGCTCGCGGCGTGTGTGTTTGGGGCTGGTATGCAACTTTTTCCAGGGCTGGTTTTTATCCCCAGTCCGGCCCTGGGCCCGGCTCCCAGGCCGGGTGGGATAGGATAACTGTCAGTGTGAATCTGACAGCTCCAATCAGGTACAATGCAGCATGTTGCCCCGTCTGTACTGACTGGCTCTATAAAAATTCTGTAATGACCGGCTCTATAAAAATATCATGTGATCATGGACGTAGATATAGGGGGTGCAGAGGTGGCAGTCGCTCCCGGGCCCAGGAGCCTGAGGGGACCCAAATACCCTTGTGCCGCATAGGAAGACACACAAAGCACTGAAGGAAGGGGGGCCCTAGCTGAACTCTTGCACCAGGGCCCATGAGCCGTTAGCTATGCCGCTGCATATGATCCTACCCTATCTGGGTAAAAACTAATAAATAAAACCATGAGCTATTTTGGTCACCTTTACCTCACAAAAAGCATAATATACAAATAAATAGGGCTCTTAGAAAATAGTGACACAAAAACTTGAATAAATCCCTAAACTAGGCCTCAAATGCACCAAGTGTTCTTTCTCTTCTGAACAATACAGTGTGCTCAAACAGCAATTTATGACCACATATTGGGCCTATCCATATTCAAGAGAAAATGAGTAACAATTCAAATTGTGGGGTTCTATTATTGGCATAAATGTAATTTTTCATGAAACACCTGTGAAGTCAAAGCACTAACTAAACCCCTCACTAAATTCCATGAAGGGGGTACTTTGCAAAATGGGATCACTTTCGGGTAGTATCCACTGTAGGGATACCTCAGATATAACATATTGTGGGACATTAATCAAGACTGGCAGATCCATAAGCCAGTTTTGATCTCCCTGCTCTGGCACGGGATGCACCTAATTTATTAAGAGGCAGATGACTCTTAAGAAATCAGGGGCATCTCTGCCCTGCCGTGCACCAGATACTAGGCAAAGACTTCAGCTATACCTTCTACCACTTTCTGGCAAAAGTTATAGTAAATGAGGTGTGTGTGTGTGTGGGGGGGGGGGGGGGGAGGGTGCGAAGTCTCACTCCTTCCCTCAACTGGTGAGAAGCCTAAAAATTCACAAATTATGGTGCACATATGGCATGCACCACAATATGCGACTTTTATATGCCACACTACTGGCATAAAGAGTTTTACAAATGTCCACCATTGACTACCACTGAAGTATTATGAAGTACAATGTGTTATAAAAAAACTAAGAATGGCTTGGATAAGTAAAAGTGTTCCAAAGTTATTACCATTAGTGTTGAGCGAACAGTTCGAGCATCGTTCGGGTTCGTACCGAATTTTGGGGTGTCCGGGACCCGGACCCGAACCCGGACATTTTCAAAAAAGTTCGGGTTCGGGTTCGGTGTTCGTCGATTACTTCCCGCAGCCAATCAGCTAGCGTTTTACTTCTTGCCCTAAGAGCCCATCACAGCCATGCCTACTAATGGCATGGCTGTGATTGGCCAAGTGCAGCACGTCACACTGCTCTGATTAGTGTAGGGAGAGGACGCAGCTTCTATCAGGGCAAGATTAGGCAGGTTAAAGTCAGCAACAGCACCTAATGAACGGATCAATTTACAGCTGAGAATCATTGAACTTCTGCTAGTTACTTGCTCGCTGGTTTTTAGGCTGCACAGAGCGTTTTTCTGTCACTTATTTTCTGGGTTGATCGGCGGCCATTTTGTGACTTGTGGTGCACCAGAAGAAGCTGCCACCAAGTCCATCAATCCATCAATACTAGTTTTTTTTTTTTGGCTATATCCTACATCAGGGGCTTGGCTGTGCTAATTGTCACCCCTAGAAACTCAGGAAAGAAATTTCTATATTTTATTAAGGTGTTAAATACAATTGCCCAAATACCAATCCCCTAAATCTGGTGTTCCAGCTTTGGCTAGACAAGTATAATACTGTCTGCTGTCTGGCAAAGGATAGATTATTTTCTGGGGTTAAATTCAATTGCCAAAATAGCAATACCATAAATCAGTGGTTTCAGCTGTGGCTGGCAAAATAGAATAGTGTCCGAGGTAACGCACACACGTACAGACGTCACGTACACGATTCTTGAATAGTTGTATTATCGCGATAATAAAACTAACAGTGTAAAGTTGACTGTATTGCTCTAAGTTATATTCGCGTACGAATGTAACTTCTATTACAGCACACCAATACTAAAACTGACTAAGAGACAGCTTTAAGTTCTATTCGAACGCGATTGCAACTTTGGAACTTAAAGTGGTGTACGATTTTAAAAGTTGAGTACTAAAAAGTTTGAATCGCAATGCGATTCTTATGTATTTGCTTAATCGCATTGCGATTACAACTTTGAGCTACCGATCACCATGGGAACGCCTCCTCCAGTAGAATGTACTGTCGGATCTGAGAATTAAGTTGAAATCGCAATGCGATTATTATATATCTGCTTAATCGCATTGCCGTTTCAACTTAGCATTGCTAAATAATTCCATCCATATTGGTTAACTTACTGACTCAGTAAGTTAACGATATGGATGGAATTATTTAGCAATGCTAAGTTGAAATCGCAATGCGATTAAGGCCTCATGCACACGACCGTTTTTTTATGCTGTTCGCAAAAAGGGGTTCCGTTGTTCAGTGATCCGTGTCCGTTTTTGCCTTCCGTTGTGTTTCCGTGTGTCTTCCGTTTTTTTTAGCGGACATGACCCAAAAGATTTTACCAAAAGACAGGCTGACAATGTTTCCCAAGTGCCTGCCAAGGGATCCGCAAAAAAAACGGACACGGAACGCGGATGACACACGGATGGCCATCCGCATTTTTCACGGACCTATTGACTTGAATGGGTCCGTGAACCGTTTTTCACGGACAAGAATAGGACAGGCTATATTTTTTTGACGGACTGGAATCACGGACCACGGACGCGGAGGACAAACGGTGCATTTGCCGAGGTTTCCACGGACCCATTGAAAACCAATGGGTCCGCAGAAAATCACGAAAAACGGAGCAACGGACACGGAATCAAACAACGGTTGTGTGCATGAGGCCTAAGCAAATATATAAGAATCGCATTGCGAGTTCAACTTAATTCTCAGATCCGACAGTACATTCTACTGGAGGAGGCGTTCCCATGGTGATCGTTAGCTCAAAGTTGTAATCCCAATGCGTTTATTGCGGTATATTATCCCTCTGGGTGTCTTTTACAGCCTTTTTAGTGCCCATAAGTTCGGGTCCCCATTGACTTCTATGGGGTTCGGGTTCGGGATGAAGTTCGGGTTGAGTTCGGATCACGATTCGAACCCGGACATTTTCCAGAAGTTCGGCCGAACCTCTCAAACCCGAACATCCAGGTGTTCGCTCATCTCTAATTACCACATAAAGTGACAAATGTCCGATTTGCTAAATTAAAGTCTGGAAGGTGAAAATGGAATGGTCCTGGGTTAAACAAAAATCAGTACCAACTGAATGGCAATAATCAGCTCAGATATGCATTTGATTTTATGAACGCCTTCTCCTCCAGCAACAAACAAAAGGAAATTAACCTTCCATAACTGACAAACCCCAAACTCAAGGAAGGCCTCCTAGTGTGTCCCCTATTCAGTCTCCAAAAAAGGACATTTCCATCCTAGAATGTTATGCATTTCTCCATGCTATGCCATAATGTTCCAATCAGTGGGAGCCTGGACATAATGATCCCAAAGAGGAGGCATTTTGGTTTGTTTATTTATTTAAAGGGGTTGTCTCATCTCAGACAATGGGGGCCCATTGTTAGGAAATGCCCCTATTGTGTTATAGGTGCGTATCCTACCGCTGGGACCCACAACTATATTGAGAATGTAGCCCCTAAAGTGTTGGAGGGCACACTACGCATGCGCAGCCACCCTCCATTCGTTTTCTATGGGTCCACCGAAAATAGCCAAGTGCTGGTTTGGCCATTTCCGTCGGGCCCATAGAAGTTAATGGAAGCGGTGGCCGGTGATGCGTGGCATGCTCCCATTCACTTCTATGGGGAGAGCACTTTGTGATGGCCGGACCGGAGTCCTCCAGCCACCACTTTGGCTGCTCCGTTCTCGATATATGTGCGGGTCCAAGCGGTGGGGCCTACACCTATCAGACAATGGGGGCATATCCTAGGGATATGCCTGCAATGTTGGAGATGAGACAACCCCTTTAAATAAACCAAAATGCTTCCTCTTTTTCGGGATCAGTCTGTCCAGATTCTCACTGATTGGAACATTATGGCTATGCATGGCATTATGCCCCCATTGTCTGACATGAGACAACCCCTTTAAGGCCTGGCCACAGACTTGTGCTGACACATTAGGCAGTGTGTAGGCAGACAGTGCTTTTTTGAACCTTCCTACTGCACAATAATTTCAAAATCAAAGGAAAAAGTGAAACAATTGTTGGTATTTGTAACTTATAACATTGGAGGATTGCCAGCGCTTTAGTGGTTAATAAAAGCTGCTTAATCATTCAATGTACTGTGGCCTGAACTTGTTGAATAGCCAATCAATGAAATGAAGATGCATACTGCTGCTCTAAAATTGATTCCTGATTTAAATTATTCCAGCCTACGTTTAGGAGCTGAAGGAGAGCGGTAAGGAAACAATATATGATAGATTTTGCTATACTCTATGTGAATTGTCTAGCAGCTACTCTTCTTCTGGCATCACCAGGCTATACATGCAGATATTGTTTTACCATTTTACTTCAATAAATGATGCTATAAATTTTCATTTGCTATTTTTCATAACCAGATAGACATTAAAAAAATAACCAAGTCGAGAATTTCTCCTATGTTGTTACAAGAACAGCAGGCAGTTGCAGTATTGATTATTCATAATCGTAGAGCTGTCAAATGTCAGTTTTACAGCGCATTCATATTTCATCATAAAAGTTACTTCTTAAGAAGCCATGAAAAATGTTACTGCTTTAATAGGAAAAATGTTATTAGGGAAATGCTGAAACTAGCTATTTTAACCTATGATTTGTCTGCATGGAAAAACAAGGATATAAATGAAAGGGTGATTTGAGGGAATATTGGAAAATTCTGTTTTGCTAGTAAAGTATACGATCTCTGAACACCTCTTCTTCAGACGGCTTGGATCTTTCGTGGCGTGCATGGAACATTTCCACAGTAGCCTTTTATTGCAGTATTTTGCCACTTTGACAGTAGTTCCTCCCTTAGAAATTAATGGGATCCATTATGATTAATTGTTTTCACAAAAATATTTAGTAAAAAAATTTAATGACAAACATAATCCACCCATAAAGGAGAAAGCTACCATGTTCCCAAAAGTGTGAATGTCACATTGCCTCTGGGCTGGAAACAGACATAGTACGTGTAACTGTACAGTATGTAAATTTTAAAGCGAACCTGTCAGCAGATTTTCACTAATTAAACCATTTACAGTACCTTATAGTTCATGCTGAGTAAGTTTCCAAACGTCTTTTTCATGGATTTCTGGGCCTTATATGTATGAAAAATTCACTTTATAAAATCCTGGTCTCCTGCGTCACAAGTCAAGTGAGAAGTCAAGGAGGCAGACCCTCCTTGACTCCCCGATGTGCCTCCCCCGTCCAAACCCCGCCTCTCATCCCCATAATTGACAGCACTCCTCCTGCCCGGGACTGCGCTGGTCTCGGCGGCACATGCGCCGTCTACCTTCCTAGCAGCGCGATCCCGAGCCTCGCGCTAAGTGAAGCGCGATCCCTTAGCTTGATCGCGCTTGCGCAGTTCCCCTCTCGCGCACGTTCGGTAGCCCAGTGAAATATATTGATTTCCAAGCATAAAATACCTGCTGAACAAGAGAAAAGTGGTCCCGATGATCACTGCTTTGCGATCCGGCAAGTCAGCAGTGATCACGTGGACAAGGCAGAGGCAGAGGAACGGGGCGCGCGCGTGATATGTGCATAAGACCGGCCGGCGAGAGGGGAACTGCACAAGCGCGATCAAGCTAAGGGATCGCGCTTCACTCAGCGCGAGGCTCGGGATCGCGCTGCTAGGAAGGTAGACGGCACATGCGCCGCCGAGACCAGCGTGGTCCCGGGCAGGAGGAGTGCTGTCAATTATGGGGATGAGAGGCGGGGTTTGGATGGGGGAGGCACATCGGGGAGTCAAGGAGGGTCTGCCTCCTTGACTTCTCACTTGACTTGTGACGCAGGAGACCAGGATTTTATAAAGTGAATTTTTCATACATATAAGGCCCAGAAATCCATGAAAAAGACGTTTGGAGACTTACTCAGCATGAACTATAAGGTACTGTAAATGGTTTAATTAGTGAAAATCTGCTGACAGGTTCGCTTTAAACATACCAATACATATTAGACATATTAACAGTATACCAGCAGTGTTGTCTTCTTAAAGGGCTTACATCATGAAACCCTGTCCCACACTAGTATAGATGTCGATGAACATCTCTGCTCTAATGTGGCGGTGCTGTATGTGGCTGCTATCAGGTCAGGGTTGGATTGGCCATAGACCTTATAGGTAAATTTCCCGGTGGGCCGATGCCTAAGGGGCCACCTAAGCCCTCCTCACAGCCGGCCAGTGGAATTTTCGAGGATGTATTTTGGGCTTATTGGGGGCAATATTTTGTGATAGGCTGTGGTATTTCGCTCTATTGATGTGGTATAATGTGCCATAATATGGTATTGCTGGCCCTGCCTTCCATAAATTTGGACCCAACTCCACTTTTAGTATTTTTTCCAGGGCCACTTTAAGTTCCCAGTCCGCCCCTATATCAGGTATATCTGTAAATGATGCTAATAACAGCTCAGGCAAGATGGCAGCCCCCATAATCATGTAGAGAAAATAAAATGTAAAAAAAAAAAAAAAATACAATCAGAAAAAAATACTAGGAAAAAAATCTTTTATTGTCTGTTTCCAGTTATAAAAAAAATAATTCAGGTGATTTTCTATTGAAATGAGCTCAGTGCTTTCCTCACTAGTGTCTTCTTTGAGGGCAGTCAGTTTTTTTATTCTTTCAATTTTTTTATGATTGGCTTAAAAGGATTTTCTACAGACTGCTCTCACATCTTCCTTCCAGTAAATTCTATATCCCTGCCACTATACAGCAATCAAAGTCAAATATTACAGCATATACACGTGACACAGTGGCGTAACTACACCTGACTGGGCCCCACAGCAAATTTTTTAATGGGGCCACCCTCCTCCTCCCGTGCAACCCCCACTCCTTTTGCTAGTCAAAATCGCTCTCTCAGACTTGGCCCAACAGCCTTTGTCTGTCCATTTTCTACATTGTCTCCGTATATAATGTCAATTTATAATACTATTGAGGGGCCCTAACAATAAAAGTCACCCTCCTGGGTGGGTCCCCTCTGAATTTGGCCCCCAAAGCAGCCGCATCCCCTGTTTTCCCTAAATCTACGCCCCTGACATGACATGTACATTATATACAATACAACACATGCAGCGACCCTCTGAGGAGCCGGGGTAGAGGATAGGAGTGGTAGTGGCCCTGATAAAGTGTTGTGTCATGGTGAACTCCCTCAGGCCAATGGGTAATGACATTCTCTATAAAATCAATATTCTCAGTCCTTCCATGTAAAGGAAAGCATATTGTGCACACCTTCTTACATGTGTATACAGGTTTGTTTGAACTACAGTGTAATTAGTTAAAACAATTCAGCAAAAAATCCAGCAGAATGTTAGAACATATTGTGACAAAAAGTGCCATTCATTGCATTTGCCCCATTTATTAGGTGACACTTTTTGCACCTCACTAGGCAGTGACTATGAAAGTGTCTGGAAAAAGGGAACATTGCTGAAAGGAGCCTTGTAATGTGCCAGATTTATTAACGGCGTGAGCCACTGTTTTGTTGTAAAATGCTGATGTAAACTACGCCGGCCAAGAGAAAAAAGAGGAGAGTGTCTAACATGTCTAGCAAGATGTGCCAAATTGATCACACAGCATGGGCCTCTGTGATTAATTTGGTGGGATTTCTGCCTGTCAGGTGGAATATAAATTTGGGGCAGTGTTAAACGGGTTGTCTGGGATTTAAAAGTTTTAAATATAAATCATACTCACCTGCTCCAGCTCTAGAGGTGATGTTATGTAGTTATATGTATGGAGTAAACAAGAACCACGAGCTGTGGCACTGGAATGGTGGAGAATGGAAAAAGTGAGAATTGTCAATATCCAGTCTGTGGGGGTCCAACACATGGCACCACCACCAGTCAGCTGTTCCTTTCATCCAGATGCTGGAAATACCGCATTGAGCATAGCCAGAACAGCTTCATTCAAAGTATAGTGACCATGCGAGGTTACTGCAGCTCAACTCCCATTCAAGTGAGGTCATGGCAACTCTCATGAGGACCCCTTCACTGGAGTTCCTGTAACTCAAGACCTCTTTCAAATATATTCTACAATCAGGGGTGAAGCTATAGAGGAAGCAGGGGAAGTGGCTTCTTTGTAGCCCGAACTAAAAAGGAGCCCACCCATGAGGAGGACTAAAAGATTTTATTGTCAGAGCTCTCTCATCAGTATTATACAATGACGTTATATAAAGTGACAAATACGTATAGGAAATAGACGGAGCGGCCGCTGGGCCTCTTCTGAGAGAGCGATCTTGACTAGCCACAGAAGTAGAGGTTATACAGGAGGAGGGGGTTGCAAAGAAGTTGCTGAGGGAGGCCCCGTTCAAAAATTATCTGTAGGGCCTAGTTATTTCTAGTTATGCCACTGCCTACAATGACAGAAATGCTAGACAATACTATTACAATTTCAGTAGTATCCTTAGTAAATTGCTATGGCAATCCTTTTATGTGACAAGCCAAAACAAGTATTTTTCAAGGTTCCTCCTTGACAAGACACTGATTTCCCTGCTACCACATTCCATCTTCTTACAGTTTTTAGACTCAAGGCAACATAATGTGGTAGATAGCTGTGGGACACTTGCACATCCCTAACTCTGCCCCTTAGCTACCACTCATGAAGGGAAGGCCATCACTTTCTGAGGAGTAATGTCCAACTAAAAGTTTGGGAAGTTAGATTTAAAATATATGCTCATAGGCAACCCTCCTTGGCAGGAAGGTAATCTCTCTCATAGGTCACCATGCATATATCTATATAACTGATCCATGTTGTTCAAATTCCTAATACAGGTTATTACAGCCTAATATACTAGCGGTTTAGATCACTGTGGACCCTACTCAACAGTTTTGGGTGTGCTATGGATATCTATTTAACTGATTGATGACTGGAACATGTCCTCGACAAGTACCTCTATTGACAAACAAAGAAATATTGCTCATGAATGGCACCATAAAGTGGCTCAATGTAAAAGCAAGTTTTGGGGGGTGGCCAGCTGGGAAATTGCTAAGGCACTACATTTCCAAGCAGCCCTCTCAGGATGGGTGTCCTAAAAGTACCAAACAAACAAACAAGTGGTATACAGTGGTCTTATTTTCAAAATGTATATTATTACATTGTTATGTGGACTTCTTATGGCAGCATTATCTTAGAACTATGTAGCAGTATGATATATTCTGTATGTAATTTTATGGGGACACTGTATAGGGAAAATATTTAGGCATTGTATGATGGTATTGTATGAAAATGAGTACTGAATAGCAGTATTACATACGGCACTGTATAGTAGTATTTGGATACTGTGTAGAGGCACTATTTAGATGGGAAAATACTGGTAAGGAGCCCCTGGACATAGGTCAAATGTTTTCATATGCATGAGCCCTGAGGCTTAGATTTAGCTGGATTGCTGCACTGGTTGTATAATTAATAGGGCCGTAACTTTTTTACATGGATAACATGCATAGTCAATAACTCTGCTCTTTAACCAGTTCAATACAGGGACATTTACCACCCCACCCCTTTCAATGTTATATCACATGCATCTTTGAGAGCCACAACTTTTTTTTAAAGTTCAGATATTTAAATAATGTTTGCATCTTTTTTGGTGATAAACTGTATATAGGACTTTATTTTTGATATTTTTTTTTGTAACATTTTTTGTTGTTATTTTTGTAGGCAGGAAAAAATAAAAACAGGTAAAAAAAATTTTTTATAGCACAATGTGCATTTAAAATACTTTTTAAAATGAGGTCCCCTTCTGTAACATTCATTCTGATATAGAGGGATATATAGTTTAGTCAAGTAGAGGTGGGGCTGGAAGTTGGTGTGTGGTGGCTTTTTTTGTTGTTTTTTTTTTTTTATACTTTTTGTCCCCCATAAGGTTATGCAAGACCTTTGGCAGTTAACATTACATTTTTTTTATTGCTGATTTAACCTGTAACGGAAGTGACATATTAGCCCAAGTTACAGGGAGAATACAGCCCCTAGAGACATAGAACAAGGCTGTTTAGCCTCACTGCAGAGCTGACCTGGATCTGCTAATACCCAGCAGCTCATGCAGATACTAGGCCCAAGCGATCCTAGTACAGGAAAAGAAAGCTGTGGAATCTATACAGAGCGCTGTGTATACAATGATGAGGAAGGCAGGGAGAATAAAAAAAATTCTTCCTTCTCTATTGGGAGTCCTGCTGTTACGGACACCCAGTTCCCCATTCTTGGGGTGCAGCAGCTAACTCTAGAAAAAATGTTCTGGCATGCCTTGCAGTGTTAAAGGGGTTCTGCAGTTTGTTACCACTGATGATCTATCCTCAGGATAGATCATCAGCATGTGATCGGCCGGGGTCCGACACCCGGGATCCCCGCCGATCAGCTGTTTGAGAAGCTGTTTACCTCTGCTAGTGCCCCGCCCAGTGACGTCACGACTTGTATCCAAGTGGCGTGGGCGAGGCTAAGCTCTGTTCACTGAACGGAGCTGAGCCCCGCCCACGCCACTTGATACAAGTCATGACGTCACTGGGCGGGGCGCTAGCAGCAGTAAACAGTGAGAAGGCCGCGGCGCTCCTGCAGTGCCGCGGCCTTCTCAAACAGCTGATCGGCGGGGGTCCCGGGTGTCGGACCCCGGCCGATCACATGCTGATGATCTATCCTGAAGATACATCATCAGTGGTAACAAACTGCAGAACCCCTTTAAGTGTGGACCACCCAGTCAATGGATGGTCCTAAAGCAATTAAAACAAATGCCGTTATGAAAGTATCTAAAAAACAAATTGTTTCCCGTAGCAACCAATCATAACACAGCTTCATTTAGTAGTCTGGTCTTGAAGAATTAATGCTGCGTTGTGATTCCTTCCTATGGGTTTTGGACACGCTCGTAGTTTAACCCCTTTGAATGAAGCTAAACCACACATGGACACCCACTTGTGGCTCCCAGTGATTACCATCTGGACCCCACTCCAAGAAAGGATATGTATATATAAACAATGGGAGGTGGATTCTTCTGAAAAGAAGCTATGTGATCGAGCCCTTAGACAGTTTTATAAATATGCCACTGTTTTTCTTACATCTATCTAATAGCACATGTTCTATTTCCTGAGAAATATTTGCAATAATAGGAGACACATGAGGACATACAGGGACACATCTATATATGTAGAGGGGATCAGGATAAATTACTTTTGCATGTGAGAAATGTTGTTTCATTGTATCTGATGTATAATAAACAAGACTATTAACCTCTGAAACATTCTGCCTTCATTGAATATGCACGTATAATGAGCTGCATGGTAAATTTAATAAAAGTATTTCACATCGCTTTATAACACAGTAGAGATGTTTCAACAGCATGGTAAATTTGTTTTTAACACACGACAAGAGGTGTGAATGTGAAAATCCACTTAACTATGTGTGTAGGAGCTTCATTTGAGGCGGGTGTTAATGAAAGCCTGCAAACCTTTTTTTGACAGCATTAAATGTGTCATGTGAAAAAAAAAAAATGAGTTTAGCACTTAAAATTGCTAAAGTCTCCAAAATGCATCTGATGTATGTGCTAATGGATCAGATCTTGTTTAAATTGCTATTTAAAAATGTGCATTGTGTTAAACCAAAGACAAATGCAACACCTTTGTTTTTTATGCTAGCCCATAAGCAAAGATAAATAAGGAAGGGGGTCTTGAGTTATATTGAATCCTTTTGAGTATGTTCATAATTTCTTAGAGAAGACATGAGAATATGTGAAATATCCAGAAGAACACCAAATCGTGCTTATTATAAGTGCCCATGAAAAACTGTCACAAGGGGGTCCTTGAGGAGGCCCAAGGCACTTCTGCCACATATAAGATAAATGGCACATGTAGGTGTAGGAGATTTTGGATTAAGACCTTGTTCAAATGTGGACAGCTATTTCTGATCTTTTCTGTGTGAACATGCAATATCTTATGTGGCCTATCTATTCAGAAGACCACCTGTCACTTCTATGGGAGAGTGCTGTGGGACTGCTCTGTGAAATGTGCAGGAGTCACATAGCAGGGAGAAGGAAGGAGGAACTGGACTATTTCTGTCAACTTTTGTCAATCGTGTGAGCCTGTTTTATCTCCTGGCAACTTTCTAATAAATGTGCTAACCTTTAATTTTAATCTTACACTTTAATGATGAGGAGATGACTGCTGAGCCTGCCCCATACTATTCACAGCCTATTATGAGTGCAATCTGGCATTACATTATATAGATAGTAACATGAAAAATGAAAGAAAACAGCAAAAACATTTAAAAATGTGCTTTTCATAAAAACAATGAAGACAACAGGTCAGTTTCTGATAAGATTTTCCCTTTAAATGTGCCACCATGTGAAGTACCTTGTAGGCACCATTTTCTCTCCTAGAAGAAGCAAATACTGATTAACGCAAGTCAAGTTTTAGTAGCTGTATGTCTTTTCTGAGTGGCAAATTAAAGTTGAAAGGAAGATTATTTTTGAATGGAACATCACTTTTTGGCCTCATGCACACGACCGTGTGTGTTTTGCGGTCCGCAAACTGCGGATCCGCAAAACACGGATGCTGCCCAGCGTTCCGTTCCGCAAATTGCGGAACAGAACGCAGCCCATTGTATAAATGCCTATTCTTGTCCACAAAACGGACAAGAATAGGACATGCTCTATTTTTTTTTGCGGGGGCAAGGAACAGAGCAATGGATGCGGACAGCACGCGGAGTGCTGTCCGCATCTTTTGCGGCCCCATTGAAGTGTATGGGTACGCGCCCGAGCTGCAAAAGAGGCGTGGACCAAAACAACAGTCGTGTGCATAAGGCCTTTGTATGATCAAAATTGATGGTGAACTGTGGCAGAGAAATAAAGATTTTTTTAAGCAATTAAAAATGGTTGAACCTGAAAAAAAGGAATTTGGAAATAATGTAAAAAGTGTCCTGTTTGTCAAGGAGTTGGCACAAAAGTATCCTAAAAGTATAAAAGGAAAATGATAATTGGTTGACCAACACATGCAAAAAATCATGAAGTATATCCTGAACCTTTGCTGGCAGTAAGCAGAAGCCCAGTTCTTCTCCTTACATTCAGATTGAAGGTTTAGAAAGGTCCTACATATATCATGGACTTTATTTGAAAACTTTTAGTATTGCATATCTAGTCATTTCTTTTTCTTTTTTTGGGGGGAAATAAACATAGCTTAAAGCCTCAGATTTATTGGTACACTCCGCTTTCTCTCAGAGTGCTAGTTCAGAGTTCCTGTACATGACCTAAGTCTAGATCAGGAATAAGCATCCTTGGTAAGGTAGAGATCAAAGATCTAACATAGGAAAAACGCCTAGTTTTCAAAAAGAAGAAAACAGACCATACAAGGTGTACACCATTTAAATATTATTTTGGCAAAACGGAGAAAAGATGCAGCCTATCTGAAGCATCTTAAAGAGTTATCACAGAAGAACATAGCAGCAGGGGAAAAGTGTGTCCATTCGTTAACATAAGCAAAAAGAGAGACCCCCCAGTGAGTCCCCACACGGTGTGCTGTCCACATCTTTTGTGGCCCCATTGAAATCAATTAGTCCGCATCTGGCCTGAGGCCTTAAAGTGGTTATGCACCTTTACACTCAGTTCACACTTTTGCGTAAAACGCCGCTTTCGAACGCGCAAAAAAACGCACAACAGTACAGGAACCATGCATTCCAATGGAGGTGGTTCACACTTGCGCATTTTAATGCGCGTTCGTAGGCGCCTAAAAACGTCCGACGCATAGGCAAGTATGTTTGCGTTAATTTGGGCGTTTATCCAGCGTTTGGTTCCAATAGACTTCAATGGGAAACGCCATAGGCGTGTTGTTCGGGCGTTTGTGCCGCGTAAAACGCGCCTATGGACGCTAGTTTGCAACATGCTGAAAAAGGCCAAAGCAACATTTGCAAAGCACCCAGAGTTTTGCTGGAGAGCAGCCATGGAGGAGGCCTGTGATTCAGAAAACATTATCAGGCTGGTGCAGGCCAAACGGTGCCTATATGACACCCAAGACCCCTATTATAAAAACCGCAGGGTCCGACTACAAGCCTGGGAGGACATTTGCAAGTCCATCTGGCCAGAGTGGCTGCAGTTTACCAAGAGTGTCCGACAAGGCAAAGGTATGTGTGATTTACTTTCTGACCTCAAAATCTAGTGTGCACAGGTGTCCAAAATATTATATGTAATAGCTCTGGCCATCTCTGGCAGCACGGCTTGAGGTGATGTCCGACTGCACCTACACAAATGGTGGGCTGTCTTGTACTTGCTGGAGCCTTGCAGGCATGCATGTAGCTGTATTTAGACATCACCTACAGTGCCGCACCATCACCAAACTTATTATAGTATATGGGCACTCTTTTTGCATAGTTAGCCTTGTCTCATGGGCACATAACAATTTGGATCCAGTACCCTCTGGCCTGTATTAATTGCCTGCTGCTGTGTGTCACCTGTTTTATAGGTGTAATTATGCTAGCAAACGGCACAAACTGTGGGGGCTTTCAGAATGGTTAGTTGCTCCTCCTACATGTTATGTCTCCCTTCTAGTGAGGTCTGTGTAGGAGTTGCATGTGGGATGTGTCAGTTGTTATGTGGCCAGTTGGTAGTTGCCCCTGCGCATATTATGGGTCAGTGCAATGGGCCAGTACTATCAATCACGTGGAAATGGTTCAGCTGAATAGTGTTTGTATGCGCTGTGTATGAAAGCTAATGTTGTCCAATGCAGAGAAGTTGCTCTATTTGTGGCCTTGTTATGCGGAATAGTAACTCGCTAGTGAGGTGACGTATGTAAAACAATATGACTGATAGTGGCCTATGTATTTACGGACACATTTCAGTGGTGTATACCTCAGGGCAGTCGAATCTCGGCCCTCCAGCCGTTTCATACATGCTACAGTGATCATGCTCTACCATAGCTTCACACACAGTTAGCATGGTATTTGTTGTGAGTTATATTCAGCTGGAGGGCCGCGAATTTGTAGAGAAAATTTTTTCGTACATTCGCATTTATAGGCACATGAATGGCCACATTAATTGCTCCCTCATTAGGAATGAATCTAATGGTGGAGTCTTTACCCCCAAATGGTGTGACCTCATTTCGGCCACCATTTGCTTAGTACCACACGTAATTGGAATATTGCCTCCTAAAGGCCACTCTCCATGGCCCATCATATCTTGAAAAACTTGATGAGACAAAATGGGTCAAACAGAATTTATAATTGCGAAAATTATCAGCAAACAATAAAGAAAATGTAACTTATGACGCTAATCAACAGAAAATAAGTAAGGCAAATATATTTAAATCGCGTCTAACTGCCATGGTAACGCCCCATGTGGCGACATAAAGTAAGCAGTAAACTGCTCCCGCACTGCTGCACCTTGTCTGTGGCCACGCACAACGCTAGGACGATGACTGTGCAGGGAATGGGTGAGGGAATCTTCAAAATTATACCCGTCTCTTGCCCGGACGAAATTATGCAGGACGCAGGCTGCTTTAACGGCCGATATGGCAGTCTCCAATTTGAGGTGGATGGGGGTGTGGAGAAATCGCCATTTGTTGGCGAGTATGCCAAAAGCGCACTCCACAACTCCTGCGCGCTCTAGTCAGCCGATAATTGAAGACTCGCCTGGCTAGAGAGAGTCCCCTGCTGGAATAGGGCCTCATCAGGTTTTCGCCCAGTGCAAAGGCCTCGTCGCCCACAAAGACAAAGGGCATCGCTGGTGAAGTGGTGCCAGGCAGTGCGGTGTGCTCAGGGAGATCCAGAGCCTTGTCATGTAGCAGTTTGCCAAAATCGGAATGGGCAAAGACCGCAAAGTCGGACCTACTGCCATATGAGCCCACGTCAATTTACCGGAAGCTATAGTTGGCATCACACATCGCAAATAAGACGAACGAAAAATATTTTTTATAATTGTAATATTGGCTCCCACTTCGAACCGGCTTCTTTATGCGGATATGTTTGCCATCTATAGCTCCGGCACAGTTGGGGAATTGGCAGGTTTGCTGGAAGACATCCGCTATTTCCTTCCACTGCTCCTTATGCGGTTGGGCCATCACTGCTACATGGAGCGCATCCCAGATTGCCACGCAGGTCTCACGGATGATCACACTTGCAGTGGATTTCCCAACCAAAAAAGCGAAATGTAGACTGGCCAAAGACTGGCCTGTACCTAGGTACCTGAAAAGAGAAAAAAAAAAAATTATAATTAACGTTTTGTTTTATATTTTTAGTCAACACCATTAAAAAAAAATGGAAAAGTATCAAGGACGCTTTCATACGACATCGCCGCCTAGAGAGGGAGCAGAGGAGCGGATCATCACCCACACGCTCTTGTTATGTGCATGCGGAGCAAATGGCCTTCTTGATTCCCTGCACTGAAATGAGGAGGTGAGACATTGTAGTCCTCATTGGGGAGAGGATGTGGCATTACATAATGTCACATATATTCACATTGATATGGGGAAGATATTTAACTATATATTTCTCTTTAACAGCACAGAGAGTAGCTGGGAACAGAGTCAGGCTGCAGATGTCCCGAGACTCTGGCCACACTCGGGACAGCGAGCCAGGACCATCTTCTGCGGCAACCAGTCCACCAGGGACAGAGGGCCCTCCGACGCTTACAAGCCCCACACAGCCAGGCCCATCTGTGCCAGAAGCCACTCGCCAGCTAAGGGCCAAAAGAAGGAGAGGTGAACGGCAGGAGGACCGACTGATAGCCAGCCTGGATGCCCTGGCACATCCGGTACCAAAAATGTCCAGTAACGGGTATTTCCTTCTCAGTCTGGAAGACAGAATGCAAAATGTGCCCAGACCGCAACTCACCACAGTCCAAGAGATGCTGACCCGAACGCTGGACACTTTTGCGTTACCGTTCCAGGAAACCCAGCCGGGACCCCAGCAGGCCACACAACTGGCCTCACAACTGGCCACACAACTGGCCACACAACTGGCCACACAACTGGTCATACAGCTTGAACCTGTAATGGCCCAACATCAGGCCCCGCAGTTCTCCCCACACCAGGCCACAAAGATCGCTCAACAAGTGGCAACTGAAATGGCAACAGAAGTGGCCACTGAAATGACCACCAAAGTGGCCACAAAAATTGCTTCATTGCATGGCACCATGCAGGCTCCTATGCAGCCTCCTCTCCCGGCTCCTAGGCAGCCTCCTATCCCCGCTCCTAGGCAGCCTCCCATCCCCGCTCCTAGGCAGCCTCCAAGACAGCATCCAATTCCGGATCATAGGCAGCATCCAATTCCGGATCATAGGCAGCATCCAATTCCGGATCCAATGCAGCCTACTATGCAGGCCCCTAGACAGGACCCCCATTATGGGCAACAATATGGCCACCCACATGGTCCACAATTTAGCCAACATGGGCCAACAAATCCAACAACATATGGCCAAATATATCCACAGCAGTATGCTCCACAGGGATCACAATATGCTGAACAATATTCTCAACCTGCGGAACCGGTGCAACAATATAGCCAATACTATGGCCAACATTACGACCAACATGGCCCCCAAGAAGGTCCACATTATGGCCACCAGTATGGCCTGACCACATCCACAAGCACCACCACCAGCACACAGGCCAATGACGAGCTTCAAACGCGGCAAAACAATCCAACAAGGCGGGATCCGGACCCAGAAACAACCGGGCAAGATTATGAGGACCTGTGAGAGATGGTACTGCGAATGAAAGTGCCGGTAGTTGAAGTGGCAACTACGTTAGTTATATTCTATTAAAAGGATTAACATATTTTGTTTGCATATTGCACAAAAGTTATGTGCAGTTTTGTGTACTCCGTATAAACATGTTGGGGAATGTACTGAGTTTCTTTATTGCACCAAACATAAAAAAATTACTAACTATATGTTTGGAGTCTTTTGTCCATGGGAAGGGTTACACCTTGCAAAGGTGGCTACATGATGCATGTGCTGAATATTTATAGTAACAAGCATACCACAGAAACAACAAGACTACTAACGCAGGTTCTGGTAGAGAGCCCAGAACTGGCCCCTCTCCTGCCGCTGGGCAATCACCGGATGGACCCAGAACCGTCGCCTGCTGTCCCTCCTTCTCCTCAAACGCTCAAGTTGGATTGCAGTCACAACCACAGCAACATGTCGCCTCCTGTAGCAGTCCATTTTGGCCAAAACACACACTAGATCAGCCACCATGGAATTTCACACCTCAAAAGCACTCTGATTGGCCAAACTATATATAGCGAGGGCTGTTTGGTCATTGGCCCACTATGCAGTCAATCACATAAACGCGTGTTAAACGCGCCTGCACTATTTACAAAAACGCTTGAAAAAAACGCGCCTAAACGCCTGTCTTGAACGCGCATAAAACGCTAGGCTTCAAAACGCTCAGGTCTGAACCCAGTGTTAGGAAGGTTTTGGCAACCCCCCCTTCCCTCCCATTGACAGACCTGCAAAGAGTATCCCGGCGCTGGCTGGTGGCTGCATATTATTTATACTCTAGGACATATTCATTGGGTACAGTTCATTGTATTTAGGCACCATATACCATTTATATGGATACCATTTCACATTATTTGGGTATAGTATAACATTATTTGGGCACTGTATAACATATTTTTGGAGTTTGGTACGTTTGAGCTCTAAATGGTTTAATATTTGGGAATGGTGTTACTGTATTGTGACTAGGGTTGAGCGAATAGAAGTGAAATGAATTGACTTCGATCTGAATTTAAGTAAAAATTCAATTTGACTTTAATTAGAATTTAAGTAAAAATTAGATTTTTGAAGCCGAATTTCCTGGCGCTTTGTGGTAACGAATCAATTTTTCCTGAAATGGTGGTAAAACCATTTCAGAAAAACGTGATGACATGGTAATATGGTAACATCATCACATCAGCGCGCGTGAGATTTGGTGCGTTTCTTCAATCAAAATTGTCACAAACAAATGGATGATTAACCCCTGAAAGGCCTCAATTTTACTATCAGATGGCACGATCAGCGTTGAACTCAGGGGTTCAATGACTGAGGGGCGGTGTTATTGCTGTTCCCCATCATTGCGTCCGCTACATAGAACGAAATTCAATTTGTCACAAAGAAAATTGTCATGAATCGAATTTCTTTGTGAACTTTAGCGAAGCAGCAGAATCAAATTTTTGATAACTTTGCTCATCTCTAATTGTGACACTGAGTAAAAACTGTTTTGCCGACCCCTACTTAAGTGTAGATTTTGCATTTTACTGCAAAACATTAATATGAAAATGACTAATTTAGTGAAAAAATATAGGAAAAGCCACACTGCATGAATTAGCAGCAGCTGTGGTGTGCCATTGTACTGCTTCACAGCTAAGCTTGCTAGATCTTCTTCAAGTAGTTTTTTTTGTTGTGACTATGAATGAGCGAATCGACTTCGGATGAAACATCAGAAGTCTATTTGCATAAAACTTCGTTAGAATACTGTATGGAGCGAGCACTTCGTACAGTATTAGAATGCATTGGCTCCGATGAGCCGAAGTTATTAGTTCACGAAGTATCACTGTTAAAAACCTTTTACTGAACTCATTTTCGGTTACAAGTGGTACCTTGGAACCGAACCTGAGTTCAGTAAAAGGTTTTGAACAGTAAAAATTAATTTCTGAAGTGATTAGCCGAAGTCTTGCGAGACTTCGCTAAGTAATAACTTCGGCTCATTAGAGCCAATACATTCTAATAATGTACAGAGCGCTCACTCCATACATTATTCGAACAAAGTTTTATGCGAATCGACTTTGGATGTCTCATCCAAAGTCAATTCACTCATCCCTAATTGTGACATATAAAAAAAAATGTAAAAACACCCTCCTTGTGAAGTTTTTGGGGGCTTCTGCCAAAACCCATGACATTTGAAGGTGATGACTCTGTTAGGCCCCTTTCACACGGGCGAGTTTTCCGCGGGGGTGCAATGCGTGAGAAGGACGCATTGCACCCGCACTGAATCCGGACCCATTTATTTCTATGGGGCTGTGCACATGAGCGGTGATTTTCACGCATTCGGACTTACCGAATGTAAGCACTGGAAAAAATGTTTGCAGCAGAAGGCCAGTTATATTGCAATAAAAAGTATGTCCCATTGTACATTCCTTTTTATAATATTTGCAGATTTTAGTTTTTTTTTTAGCAGATGTCAATTATTTGACTATGGTTTGTTAAGAAAAGACTTACATGTGTGTAGAAAGAAACTATATGTGCTTGTGTTATAATCTGGATAAAGTGTGAATGGGAGGCATAGCTAAGCCTTTGTCTCTCCCCCAAGTATATGTGAGCCCTTTTTACCTTGCCTGCATGAATAAAACATATTAGAGTTTTTCTAAGGCAAATACTCTTTTTCCTCCTCATATGAAGCCCACTCAGTTGAATATTTTATTTTTAAGTATGATTGATAGGTAAGTTTTGAAATATTTTTTTCCATCTGCCTTCAGAAGGAGTTGCTTAAGTCATCAGAGTGGCGCACACACAAAAATGTGTAAAAAGCTAGAAAATTATAGGTGTTTCATAAAAAACACAGAAGCCCTTTGTCTTTTTTGAAGAAGCAAAATTGCTTTTTTTTTCTTAGTTTTTTTTTTTTTCTATACAATAATTTCCTTAAGAAAAAAAAACACAACTTACTTGAAATTGCATAGGGGGACTTAACAATACCCCAGTGGTAATCACTAACAAGTCTCATTTTGGACTGAATTTGACAGCGAGATTTGATTGCCTTTCTATAATCAGACTGAAATCTATGTTCCTGGGAGAATAAATGATTTTTCGGGAGGGGGTGAAGAGAGGAGAGAGGCTTGTTAGTTGTTATTATCCAAGGGATGGCTACACCCCTCAGCAACTCTGAAATAAAATGCTTTAAACAAAAATGAGGATAAAATTAACCCCGTGATTGCCAAGGAAACAAATACCCATGTTGATAGATGCTATATTCTGTTCTCAAGTTATACTAAAAATAATCAGTTCTGAGGTCATTGAAAATTCAGGGACACAAGTGCATTTATTTGATTAAATGCAAGGTACAATTAGCACATATATAGCAGACACCAGAGTATGTTGAGCTTATGTTATGGAGAGTCAAACTCATTTGTCCCATGGTGTGTCAATCAACATTATCTATCTATCATAATACCTTCTCTGAACTGTTTTCCATTCCGAGACTATAATGCAGAGATGGCCAACCTGAGGCTCTCCAGGTGTTGCAAAACTACAACTCCCAGCATGACCAGACTGCCTACAGCTGTCAGCCTACAGCAGGGCATGGTGGGAGTTGTAGTTTTACAACAGCTGGAGAGCCACAGGTTGGCCATGCCTGCTATAATGCATCAAAGACGCTGCTCAGCAGTGTCTGAATAGGGTTCTTTGGGCTCACCACGGAAAATAATTCTGAGGACCCAACATCTGTATATACAGAACACATACTCATCCAATTTTACTCACAATGTAAAATTGTTTTATCATTGTAGGCCCAAGACGTGGCATCAGTAAGGTCAAATAGGTTATGTGTGAATTAATAAATAAGAAAAAGAACTACAAAAGTACACACCCAGCATATTGTGAAAATAACCATAACATTGACATTTATAGTCGTAATGATTTGTAAAACTTTAATACAAAATGTTGTATGTGGACATGAGACAAATACTACTAAATATAAGAGTTGAAGATTTGCAGATTTCATACATGTTATTACTTATATCTGTTTCTATATGCCTGTTTTCACACATGATACAGATGTCACAACCAGAGAACATGTATCTTCTTTTAAAAGGAAAGAGAATGATAACCTGAAGAAAAGTTCCTGTACCTAACTGGGGTCACTTGAGGGTCAGATGATAGTGGCAGTCTATGATCTTTTTTTGGTATCTCTTGTAGCTTCTAAACCCCCCCCCCCCCCCAATCCGTCCCAAACACACAGAACAAGGAAATAAAACTTTCCATGCTGCTCTGTTCCCTGATTTCAAAGTGCAGCTCCCCAAATATTGCACCCAGAATAATTACATTATGGTATCATTTGAAAGCTAAAATTCCCATGATACCAAGATCTAAGCTATAGCCTTTATTTTCTTGCCATGACAAACAATTACATTCATGACTATGTCCTTCGAAGTGCACTCCTGATATGTCTGGTTTAGTAAACAGTTGCATTCCCCGTAAAATTTAATTCCTTTAGAAATGTATGAATAAGTAGACAACTGGATGTTACCATTCCCTGATCCATAGGGTATGTCCTCATTCTATCTGCATTTGTATGTGACATTGGACCATCAATGAACTGTGTGCCACTGTGTTTGCTTCCTGTAAATTTGTCCTACAGGATTTTAAAACTGACTTTTTTATTAGGATTACTACATTTTATATTATCATTGGAGATGAAATTTGGAAATTCCACATACAGTACATTTTTAAAAAAGTTCTGATTCTAATTCTAACTAATTGAGATGAGAAAGAGAAAGAGAGACAGATATTCCAGGCTTTCTAAACACTTTCAATTTGGGTTAAATTTATTCAGACCCGAATTGGCAGCCGATTCAGCCACATTAGACCAGAATTTAATTTAAAAAATACCATTACTCTCTAATTAACATGCTAGTTTCAAACTATAAAAGAAAATGGTCATGATATACATCAAAACTAGGTAGTGACTTAAAGGTCCGAGTTACAAATGAAAACTTCCCCAGTCAAGACTTGCCATAATAAAACAACAAATACTCACCTATCTCATCCTATGCCAATTCCAGCACTGCCACTTCGATCCTCCCCAGTGGGCTTTGCTTGTTTGGCTGCAGCGAGGACATACCTGTATACGGGGGTGGGATTCAAATTTTTAACAACAGGTTACCTACTCGACAGCGGACATGCGGCGTCACAACACATGTTTATATATACATACACCATATATATGCAACACACATAAACATAAATACACCATATACATGGTACACATACATAAATACACCAAATATACACTACACATACCACCCAACTTTTAAAAAGCCTAAGGAGCTAAACTATGGAATGGAAGCCCTCATCTCCAGCTGCTTCTGTAATTTTAACAACCTGATCTGGAGAAGCTGACGGAACTGGCTGAATCCAATGCAGCCAATCACTTGCCTCAGCAGTTTTGTGCCATATACCAATAAGGCCAGTGATTAATTTGGGGTATTGATAAGTCATCACTGCAGTCAAGAAGGGGACATTAAAGGATAACTGTCATATTATTTTTTTCTATATTTTGTTAAAGGTCATTAGTATCACCTTCGTGGCTATCTTCAAATTTTATATTAATTCTTCCTAAACCCTTAAAATCATTCAATATGTCCCCATAGCAATATAGCATAACTCCCATGTAAATGTAGCCTGTTTTCCTTCCACAGGCTATATTTAGGTGCACCTGTGAGGCCTGGGCCATATCAGCCAGTCTTGGGTGGGGCTCACAGCCTTCTCCCTTCTCCAATTGCAGGCATGGTTACATGCTGGAGGTAACTGAGGAGTTTGCTGTGAGTCGGCCCTATACATTCCTGTAATTTTGCCCACTGGCCCTTGGTATTGCCCATATGGCACAGGTAGGTGAGTGTTAGGTCCCGAGCTACTTGAGAGACCTTGGCGTGGTGCACAGGCTTAAGACATGTCCTCCACTGTAGGACATGTTGACTAACCTCTCAATTTTAACATCAGTTTGAGGGCTTAGTAAGACCGCAGTGTGCACCTGTTTTGTCATTTCTTATTGCTATATTGTTATATTATTTATCACATCCACACTATTGCCATTTTGTGTAGGATGTCTATTGTGGTACTTGTGGTCCGCTGCGGGCATCCTCTACCGTATGCATTTTTGCTGGGGATTGCCATTAGCAACGGGCCACAAGTGCAGGATCTTCTCCCCTGTATATATATGCACAACTGCATTTTTGGGTTGAGCACATCCTGCTTCATGCCACCTTTCAGTTGGTTTGTGTAAATATGTCCCCCATAGCGCCTATTCTCACCTGATACTAAAACTGCGTTGCTAGGAGAGGTTCGTCTATCTGTTGGCTGCGCTGAAGGATGGGAGACGCATGAGCAGGCTGCCCTGCTATGTGCGTGCGCGCTCACATCCATTCCCGGAAGTGAGAGCTCTCTAGTGTTAAAATGCCGGTTTCAGGCTGCGATCTCCACTCTGGAGACCGCAGCCTGAAATCGGGTAAGTGCCCCTGTGTGCTGCCATTCCCCCAGTGCCCAGTGCCCCCAGCACCTGTTTATAAATAAATGCCCCCCCCATGCCCCCACATGTGGCCATCATTGTCCCCGATGGCCCCCGATGCCTCCAGTCCACCTCCACCTCCGGCTTCAGCTGCACTGTAATGGCAGGGCTCAGGAACGGAGCCTCTGCCATCAGCAGCGAGTGTTACTTGTGACTTACAGCTAACACTCTGCTGCTACACCCCAGATCGGTGCTGACACCGATCTGGGGCGTTTAACCCCATAGATGCCGCGGTCAGCAGTCGCCCGCGGCATCCATGGGGTTAAGAGGAAGGGAGCTCCCTCTCTCTTCCATCGCGCTGCTGCTGCCATCGCAGCGGCGCGATGGTTGCCATTGCAACCGGACACCTTACAAAGGCGTCCTCGTTGCCAAGTTACCTAAGTCTGATGAGACCCTGAGGGTCTTATCAGCCTCGTGTAAATGTAGCACTGACCATACAGTGCATTACAATAGATGACTATTGCAATGCACTCTATAGTGATCAGGCCCACTGGATCTTCAGGATCCAGATGGGTCTTGATAAGTAAAAAAAAAAGTGTAAAAAAAAAGTGAAAAAATAAATAAATACAAATTTAAATGAAAATAAAATAAAAATGGTCTTTTCTCTAATCCGTTTGTCATAAAAAATAAAAAAAAAAACATAATTGGTATCGCCACGTCCGTAAAAAACAGCTCTATAAAAATATCACATGACCTAACCCCTTAGGTGAACACCGTAAAAAATTTAAAATAAAAACCATGTAAAAAAAGCCATTTTTTGTCACCTAATGACAAAAATTCCAACACAAAGGGATCAAAAAGGCGTACGCCCCTCAAAATAGTACCAATAAAACTGTCACCTAATCCTGCAGAGAATGAGCCCCTATCAAAAACAATCACCCTAAAAATGAAAAAACTATGGCTCTGAGACTAAAACATGATTTTTTTGTTTCAAAAATGCTTTTTTGTGTTACATGTAAAAAAAAAAAAGTATAAAGTAGACATATTAGGTATCGCCGCGTCTGTAAGAATCTGCTCTATAAAAATGCCACTTGACGTAACCCCTCAAGTGAACATTGTAAAGAAAATTAAATAAAAACTTTGTTAAAAAGCCATTTTTTTGTCACCTTACATCACAAAAAGTGTAATAGCAAGTGATCAAAAAGTCATATAACCCCCATAATAGTACCAATCTAACCGTCACCTAATCCCGCAAAAATAATAACCAACCTAAGACAATCGCTAAAACACTGAAAAAACGATGGCTCTCAGACTATGGAGACACTAAAACATCATTTTTTTGTTTAAAAAATGCTATTATTGTGTAAAACCTAAATAAATAAGAAAAAGTATACATATTGGGCATTGCCACGTCCATAATGATCTGCTCTATAAAAATAACACATGATCTACCCTGTCAGATGAATCTTGTAAAGAAATAAAAATAAAAACAGTGCCAAAACAGCCCTTTTTTGGTTATCTTGCCTCACAAAAATGTAATACAGAACAATTAAATATCATATTTACCACAAAATAGTACCAAAAAAACTGGCACCTTATCGCCTAGTTTCCAAAATAGGGTCAATTTTTGGGAGTTTCTAGTGTAAAGGTACATCAGGGGGGCTTCAAATGGGACACGGCATCTAAAAATCATCCAGCAAAATCTGCCTTCTAAAAACCATATGGCGCTCCTTTCCTTCTGTGCCTTGCCAAATGTGGGGTGTTCCTGTAAACCGCAGAATCAGGGAAATAAATATTGAGTTTTGTTTGGCTGTTAACCCTCGATGTGTCCCCATGACAGTAATTCTGCAGCCCATGTATGTCCCCCTATCACACCAGTCATTCAGCACATATGTGTCCCCATGACAGTAATTCTTCAGGCCATGTATGTCCCCTATCACAGCAGTGATACAGCACATATATGTCCCCATGACAGTAATTCTGCAGCCCATGTATGTCCCCCTATTACACCAGTCATTCAGCACATATATATGTGCCACTATCACAGTAGATCTAAGGTGGTTAGTTACAAGCAGATCACATCTCCGCTGCCCATGTAGTGCTTTTTACATAGAAACACTGTAAAAGCAGAGCGTGTGCAGTAAAGGCTGAGTGTGGTGCTGGAGCATGTAGGGGATACAACCATGCCCAACCACCACAAACATCTTTCTCATTCTTTGTCCAAGCTACAGAGAATCTTCACAGAGTTTTACCACTTCCTAAAGTGTATGTGATAGCAGGCATGTTTAAGTGTGGAGAGCACCTATTGGTTGAGATGCAGAAGCTAGTGCACAAGGAGCTCAATGCATTGTGTGTAGTGAGGACAGGTGGGATTAGCTTCAGGATGAGTCATCAGTGGCCATCTTAAATGAATAAGGAAATTGCAGTTTTATGCAGACTGGTTGCTAAGGGCTGGATCTTATGAAATATGGGGTAAGTAAGTCTAATAGTTATCGATTCTGGAATATCATGTTATTAGTAACTACATATATGAATATAGAAATTTGGGTCTAAATGTGACAGTTATCCTTTAACCACTTCAGCCCCCCTAGCTTAAACACCCTTAATGACCAGGCCACTTTTTACAATTCTGCACTACGCTACTTTCACCGTTTATTGCTCCGTCATGCAACTTACCATGCAAATGAATTTTACCTCCTTTTCTTCTCACTAATAGAGCTTTTATTTGGTGGTATTTCATTGTTGCTGACATTTTTACTTTTTTTGCCATTAATAAAAATTTAACGACATTTTAGCAAAAAAATGACATTTTTCACTTTCTGTTGTAAAATTTTTCAAAAAAAACTAAATTTCTATATAAATTTTTCTCTAAATTTATTGTTCTACATGTCTTTGATAAAAAAAAGTCCAATAAGTGTATATTTATTGGTTTGGGTAAAAGTTATAGCGTTTACAAACTATGGTGCAAAAAGTGAATTTCGGCATTTTGAAGCAGCTCTGACTTTCTGAGCACCTGTCATGTTTCTTCAGGTGCTAGAATGTCAGGATAGTATAATACTCCCAAATGACACCATTTTAGAAGAAGACACCCCAAAGTATTCGCGGAGGGGCATGGTGAGTTCATGTATCATTTCATTTTTTCACAAGTTAGCGGAAAATGACACTTTCTGAGAAAAAAAAAGTTTCAATTTCTGCTAACTTCTGGCAAAAAAATAAAAATCTCAGACGGACTCACTATGCCCTCAGTGAATACCTTGGGGTGTCTACTTCCGAAATGGGGTCATTTGTGGGGTGTGTTTACTGTTCTGGCATTTTGGGCGGGCTAACTTGTGAGCTGCCATGTAAAACCTAAAGGTACTTGTTGGAATTTGGGCCTTTGTGCACTCAGGCTGCAAAAAGTGTCACTTATGTGGTATCGCTGTACTCAGGAGAAGTAGGGCAATGTGTTTTGGGGTGTATTTTTACATATACCCATGTTGGGTGAGAGAAATATCTCTGTAAATTGTCAACTTTGTATAATTTTTTTTAAAAGTTGTCGTTTACAGAGATATTTCTCACACAAAGTATGGGTATATATAAAAATACACCCTAAAACACATTGCCCTACTTCTCCTGAGTACGGTGATACCACATGTGTGCCACTTTTTTGCAGCCTGGGTGCGCAAAGGGGCCCAAATTCACAAGGCATTTTTACGCATTTGGATTCCAGACTTCTTCTCACGCTTTAGGGGCCCCTAAAATGCCAGGACAGTATAAATACCCCACAAGTGACCCCATTTTAGAAAGAAGACACCCCAAAGTATTCCGTGAGGGGTATGGTGAGTTCATGTAAAATTTTATTTTTTGTCACAAGTTAGTGGAATATGAGACTTTGTAAAAAAACAAAATTAAAAAAAAAAATATCAATTTCGGCTAACTTGTGCCAAAAAATTAAAATTCTGTGAACTCGCTATGCCCCTCACAGAATACCTTGGGGTGTCTTCTTTCCAAAATGGGGTCACTTGTGGGGTATTTATACTGACCTGGCATTTTAGGGGCCCTAAAGCGTGAGAATCCAAATGCGTAAAAATGCCCTGTGAAATCCTAAAGGTACTCATTGGTTTTAGGGCCCCTTTGCGCATCTTGGCTGCAAAAAAGTGTCACTCATGTGGTATCGCCGTACTCAGGAGAAGTAGGGCAATGAGTTTTGGGGTGCATTTTTACATATACCTATACTGTGTGTGAGAAATATCGCTGTAAACGACATCTTTTTAAATTTTTTTATTCAAAGTTGTCAATTTACAGAGATATTTCACTCACCCAGAATGGGTATATGTAAAAATACACCCCAAAACACATTGCCCTACTTCTCCTGAGTACGGCGATACCACATGTGTGACATTTTTTTGCAGCCAAGATGCGCAAAGGGGTCCAAATTCCAATGAGTACCCTTTAGGAGGGCATTTTTACGCATTTTTCTTCTCACGCTTTAGGGCCTCTAAAATGCCAGGGCAGTATAAATACCCCACATGTGACCCCATTTTGGAAATAAGACAGCCCAAGGTATTCCATGAGGGGCATGGTGAGTTCATAGAAGATTTTTTTTTTTGGCACAAGTTAGTGGAAATTGATTTTTTATTGTTTTTTCTCACAAAGTCTCCCTTTCCGCTAACTTTTGACAAAAAGTTTAATTTTTCATGGACTCACTATGCCCCTCAGCGAATACCTTGGGGTGTCTTCTTTCCAAAATGGGGTGACATGTGGGGTATTTATACTGCCCTGGCATTTTAGGGGCCCTAAAGCGTGAGAAGAAAAATGCGTAAAAATGCCCTCCTAAAAGGTACTCATTAGAATTTGGGTCCCTTTCGCATCTTGGCTGCAAAAGTGTCACTCATGTGGTATCGCTGTACTCAGGAGAAGTAGGGCAATGTGTTTTGGGGTGTATTTTTACATATACCCATGCTGGGTGAGAGAAATATCTCTGTAAATTGACAACTTTGAATAAAATTTTTTAAAAAGTTGTCGTTTACAGCGATATTTCTCACACAAAGTATGGGTATATATAAAAATACACCCCAAAACACATTGCCCTACTTCTCCTGAGTACGGCGATACCACATGAGTGACACTTTTTTGCAGCCAAGATGCGCAAAGGGGCCCAAATTCCAACGAGTACCTTTAGGATTTCACAGGGCATTTTTACGCATTTGGATTCTCACGCTTTCGGACCTTTAAAATGCCAGGGCAGTATAAATACCCCACAAATGACCCCATTGTGGAAAGAAGACACCCCAAGGTATTCCGTGAGGGGCATGGCGAGTTCACAGAAAAAAAAAAAATTTACACACAAGTTAGCGGAATTTTTTTTTTTTTTTCTACAGTCTCATATTCCACTAACTTGTGACAAAAAATAAAATTTTACATGAACTCACCATACCCCTCACGGAATACCTTTGGGTGTCTTCTTTCTAAAATGGGGTCACATGTGAGGTTTTTGTACTGCCCTGGCATTTGAGGGTCTCCGCAATCATCACACGTATGGCCAGCATTAGGAGTTTCTGCGATTCTCCGTATATTGACCATACGGGTAATGAGATTTTTTTTTTCCGTTCAGCCTCTGGGCTGAAAAAAAAAAAAAAATGAACGGCACAGATTTCTTCATTCGCATCGATCAATGTGGATGAAAAAATCTCTGCCAAAATCAGTGACTGCGGTGCGGTGGGCTGGGCGCTAGCTACCTAACAAGTAGCTAACTAACTGGCGGTGATAAGGGACCCTTATGCCCTATTCACACGTCCGCAATTCTGTTTGCGGAACGGAATTGCGGACCCATTCATTTCTATGGGGACAGACTTTGTCCCGCTCGGATCCGGAATTACGGATCCGTGCTTCCGGGTCTGCACTTCCGTTCCGCAAGAATATAGAACATGTCCTATTCTTGTCCGCAATTGCGGACAAGAAAAAGCATTTTCTATATAGTTCTGGCAATGTGCAGATCTGCAAAATGCGGAAAGCACATTGCCGGTGTCCGTGTTTTGAGGATCTGCGGATCCGCGGATCCGTGAATCCACGGATCCGCAAAACACATATGGATGCCTGAATGGAGCCTTACAAGGGGTGTGATCAATTACAGGGGGGTGATCAGGGGGTCTAGATGGGGTGATCAAGGGGTTAACAAGGGGTTAATAGGTGAGGGGGGGTGGGGGGGGGTTAGTGTAGTGTTTGGTGCAACTTTACATAGTTACCTGGACCTCTGGTGGTCGATCCCAGCAAATGGAACCACCAGAGGACCAGGTAGCAGCTATATCAGACGCTGTTCACAAAACAGCGTCTGATATAGCTCTTTGATGCGATTTAATTCGCATCTACAGCCTGCCAGCGCGTCTCAGAACTCTGAGACGCGCTTCACTGTGAACGCGTGCGCGCTCGCGCGCGCGTTCACAGGAAGTCTCGCTTCTCGCTAGATGACGCGCCGATGCGTCGTCTCAGAACTACAGGACCGCCCGCAGGACGCATCCCTGCGTTAGGCGGTCCTGTAGTGGTTAAGGATGCAGTGGCAGTGAAGATCAGAGGGATGCTGGAAGAGGCAGAGGGTGAAATAAGTATATGTGTTTTCTTTTTGTTTTTTTATGACAATTCCTACCTCGGGGGACATTTTTGTTTTATAAGGCTATTTTCACAATGTCGTTAAAGAGATCCAGCAGGCTGTTCTGGAATCAGCTCTCTGGATCATTGCCATACTCTGCTTGAATGCCCGTTGGCCCCATTAACTAAAGGTGACTGGTGGACATCCAGCCACAACCTGGCAAATATGTTGAGAATTGGCCAGACAAAAAATGCTGTGCGCATAGTTAAGGCGGCTGGCGAGCATCAGGTAGCATCCGGCATTGTCTGATCCATAGAGTTCGACAGGATGTTCTCTTTAACGCTAGTGTGAAACTAGCCTAACTCCACCAACCCGCCTCTAATATGGGCAACCTAAAGTTCTTCTAAAGAAAAGCTGATCTCGGACCATCAGAAGCAACAGAACCCACAGAAGCTGTCAGCCTCATTCTAGAGAAAATTAAGAATTACAAGATGTCCACTGTAATCAGTGGAGCATCAGTGGTGACAGATACTGTTTATGCTGTAATATAGAATGTAATTTAATATATATCTATAGTTACCATAATCATCTACCAAACTGTACCAATTGTACCAAACTGTTCATGTTTTGTAGTCACTCTTATTCAGAATACATCATCATATAATTTTCATCTTTAAAAAAAAAAAATGCAAAAAAATAACATTGACTTTCTTGATGGAAGTAAGGATTCTATTTATCTGAACTGTCTGTGACATAGACCATGAAGTGAACCAGAAAAATATCAAACCTCTCACAACTCCAGCTGTGAAAATTCAGGTCTGCAGTATTTTAGCTCAGTTCAACTGTCACATAGATGAGTCTGTGGGAATCTGAAATTATCTAAAGAACTAAAATCCCTGGATAAAAAAAAAAAACACATTACTCATTACACAATCAGTCACTGCTTACATTAAATATCTACTGACTTCCAATAAAACGTAGGCAGGTGCCTACAGTATCTATGAGTTGCCAGACCACCATGAAAAAAAGGAGATGGATTTAAGTGTATCATTAGGAATATGCAAGTGTTCCCTCAAGTTACAATATTAATTGGTTCTGGGACGACCATTATAAATTGAACCGTTGTAACTTGAGTTCATAACTCTAAGGAAAACTAGTAATTGGTTCCAAAGCCCCTAAATGTCATCCCAAAACAAAAAGTTTGAAGTTTCACAAAAAATAAGCAGATAACCAAGATGGATAAAGCAACCTCCTTGAGTAAAACAGCCAGGAATAGATGCTGGAAGCTGTAAACAACTTTCTATGGTGAGGGAAGGAGCTTCCTCATGATATTGCATAGTACAATACCCAGAAAAAAATGTATTAAGTGTCCAAAGGAGCAGCTCATTCTGGCACAGACAGAGGGTAGTACAGGATATGTAGTATCTCAGAGACATTACTAGACAACCAGTACAGATGCTTTACAAGCAGGGGCGTAGCTAAAGGCTTATGGGCCCCGGTGTAAGAGTTCAGCTTGGGCCCCCATTCCCTCATTACTTTGGGGCCAGGGGTAGGGGAGCACATAGCTTGCTGAATGAGGCAAAAATTTTAACGGCACCCCTCATGCCAAATTCTTGACATAACCCCTTTCTTCCAGCCAGAGGTGTAACGTGAACATTCTGGACCCCAGTGCAAAATCTATAACAGATCCTACCAGCATACACTGTCTATAATACCAGGATCTTCTTATGCGGCACAAGGGTCTTTGGGCCCCCTCAGGCTCCTGGGTCTGGTAGCTGCTGCTACCTCTGCACCCCCTATAGCTACGCCCCTGTTTACAAGTGAAATGGCCATATCGATTGGTTGGATCTGAGTCTGAGGCATTGTATGTTGAGTTTAGTTTCAGCTTACAATGGCCCAGGAACGAACAGTGTAAGTTGAAAATATTGTATCCTGAGGCTATGGTATCTTGAGGGACCACTGTTCCATGAAAACAGGAACCCTGGATAAATTTGATTGAGACGTATCCTTACAAAAAGATCTTACTTAAGCTTTAGATTTTGAACAAATAGGGTTTTAATCTAGTTTTAAATGGTATAACATATGGTATAAATAAAAATAGTAATCATAACCTTGCTATAATATAACTATTTGCATACAGGTAACCGTGCAATGATATATATTACCTGCTGAGGAACGCTAGGGGCTATTTATCAAAACTGGTTCAAATGAAAAGTGGAAGAGTTGCTCATAGCAACTAGTCATATCCAGTTGTAATTTTTTAGCGGTCTTTTTAAATTATAAATATTACCTGATTGGATGCTATAGACGACTACTTTTCCGTAGCAAAGGGACTTTGAGATGCCTCCTTTCTACTAATGGCTATATCTCAGGCTATACAGTAGGTCTTGGTTCAAAGCTAACAATCTATGCTTTAGGATAAGACCAGGATTAAGATATAAATCTTAGAAATCAAACTGAGAGTGAGATCTGCAGGTAATGCCTAGGTAGTATACAGCCTAAGATATTCCAGGGTGAGCAGAACCCTCCTCAGCTGGCCAATGGAGGAGTTCAGAGCCAGTAGTGGAAGTGTTGGCAGGTTGCAGGGACAGGAGGAGAGGTATAGATCCTCATGTTCTTGTGTAAACTGTACATGACTTAGGGAGAGGGATAAGGCTGGGTTCATAGTGGCATTTTTATTTCCATGGTTTTGCTCCATTATGGGAGCAGGACAATGAAAATAATGGAGGCAGTTTTTTCATAAAATGATGGAAACAAACGCCACCTGATAGACCCAATTGACTATAATAGGATGTGGTTTCTGTTAGAAAACCCAGCATTTTACCTGACAAAAAAGTGCTGCATGCTATGCTATTTTGCCCCATATTTTTGTGGAATCTTATATTTGATGGGATAAAATTACGCAGTAAGTTTTTTACAATCCAATATAATGGAAACATAAAGAAAATTATATATATTTTTTTAACTTTAAAGTCAATGAATGATAGAAGCATATGTATTATTGGCAATCCATATTGTAGCAGTAGTCCTGTCTATGTAAATAAAATTGAATTTAAACATCTATCTATCTATCTATCTATCTTGATTTATATGGAGTGGGTGTCACAGTAAAACTTTGATGCCTAGATACAGCACTGGGTCTGTTCATATGTGTATATATGCAATACTTTATCTCCACTTGGTAAATGATGTTGACATGTATAGGAATAATAATTCTGGGATTGTATGATTTGCCCTACACATCCATATTTAATAGACTGTAAACAGCCTTTAGTTTGAAGATAAGCCATCCCCAAATACAGCCCAATTGTCCCAATGGCAGCTTAAACACATTCACACTTCATAGTGTTTCTTTATTTCTAGAAAAATGAATTCACTTGAAGAGGAGTTCTGAAAAAAATGTTTTCACTTTTTATTCAGTTCATTTCAATAGTAATAATCCCAGAGCAGAAAACTCTTTTAACACAGCAAAGCCCTGCATGACATTTCATTGTGGAGCTCCCCGCCTGCGAATACTTAACACAATGCAAATGGTTATTGCAGCAGCTGAAATAAAAATAAAATTTAAGGCAACCCATGTTGAAAATAAATACATTCAGAACTCGAGTGGCAGTAGAAATATTACCTAGTACAATTAGGCCTGACCTTTCAAGACTTTTTATCCACTTAAAGGTGCAGACCTTCCAGCAGTGTTGCGAAGCTGAGCGTAGCAGCAATTTGCTGTGTGCATGAGCTTTGGAGAATTCACTCCTCAGTCAAAGACATGTATGTAAGGGCGGATGAACCTAAGGTAAACCTTATGTGTCCCCTTACAAAGCAATGTTATTTAAGATAAGCTGATTGCTTTTTGTGTACAATGTATTGTATTCTGCATTGGTGTCGCACCCCACAATCCAGGAACCTGCCTTCTGCTTTGGGTAACAGTTGGCAAACCGTTATCATCAGTGGTGTCACCATATCCTGTTTAAAAGGGTTCTGTGGACAATGCACCAACAACCCGAATGGTTCTCACCTGTGTCCAATAAAAGAAACAATCCACCTGTCTGCAATCCTGCCGTTCCTGCACCACCTTCCCATTCCTGGCTGTCTTGGTCCAATAACTACTACACTCAATCACTGGCCTCAGTGGTCACATCTGCTCATGTGCTAGAACAGCACATCACTAGCAGCCAAGGGGAATCCAAAGTCAGGGCCAGGTCTAATAACCAGGAAGGACAAAGTATCAGAATGGCAGGCAAATTGGAAGTAGGACATTCCAGGGTAAAATCCATGTCTGAATGGCAAAGGTTAATCTGGAGAATTACAGAAGAAAGTCGGATCAGAGAATGAGAAGTCAAACCAGCAATCAAACACACTGGAATGGAGAGTCAATAATTGGCATTGGCTGAACAGCAGAGCAGATTCAAATAGATCCAAGCTCCTCTGATTGGCTGGAACCTCTAAGCATTATTCGCCTGTCCAGTCTGCCAGTGTCACAAATGTCCTAAGCGACAGGTGCAGATAGGTAGGATTGTTAGAGCCATATGGTGGTCATAGAATGCATTCTAGCAAAAATGCAAGCTTTGGTGCATGTCTCTATGTCCACCGCTATGGGTAGTCAGGAGGAATTCCCTGAGAAAAGTTGCAGCCTAGTGGTCATGATCACTTTCAGAGGGCAAGCACCATTGTATACTGAGGCTAGTAGAACCCCATGAGCAGTGGCGTAACAAGAGTTCAATGGGCCCCAGGGCAAACTTTGAATTGGGGCCCCCCCCAAAGCCGCCACCCATCCACAAGCCGCCACCCACCCACAAGCCGCCACCCACCCACAAGCCGCCACCCACCCACGGCATTAAAGTGTTGTAGTCGAATTTTAAATAAGGAAGTAGGGTTTTTTTGTTTTTTTAATGTTTCCAAATAAAATACACAAATAAAAAAAAAATTTCAAGTAGTCCAAACGATTCCCCACATAAGGCATAAACCTACTTGACCCATATCTTGGTAAATTACCTACAATCAAAAAAGATAATCACCACATAATATTGGCTGTCAGTTTGGTGCCTAATTATTTCACAATATCATCATCCATCCATCCATCCGCCCCACCCCGGCCCTGATTTCTATTATGTAAGAATACAGGGGTGGGGTGGATAGATGATCTCGGTAATGAAAAGTCTGAAATCAGGGTCAGGGGTGGGGCGGAGATGGATTGGATCATAAAGATTCAGTGGACAGGTTACACGCACGCGCACCAATAATTTATAGTTGTTATTCGTCCATCCCTGGCCACAACATGTCCTGCCAAATAATTATTCAGACAACCACCCGGGCCCCACCCTACCCTATTAGTATTATTACACATTTGTGCCCCAAAATACATAATTACTAAAAACTACCTGTAGTCCAGACTCCAGAAAGTTCACTGCTCCTGGCTCCTGCTCTGGGTCAGCGGCTGTCACAGTGATGGCGAATGGCGGCGATGATGTGGGTGTCCTGTCCACTGCTAAGTCTGACTGCAGGCGGGGGGGTGCTCTTTTAAATTGCCTGGTGGTGGTGCTGGCGGGCGGGCTCTTGCTGCGCCTGGGCCAGGCTGGCAGTGGGAGGGGGTCACAAATCACTCAGCAGCTGCCTGCACACTCCCTCCCCCTCCCTGAGTCCCTTTGAGTCATGTTCACTGTTCGCTCAGCCTGTTTGTTCAGGCCTGGCCTGAACATGATAAGCAAATATCTATGGGTGGCTCACTGTCACTCACAGCCACAGACAGGCCGCAGGCGCCTCTGGCCTCAACAAACAAGCTGAACTTGGTGAACGTCACGTGACTTTTCACTTATCTCACAGTGACAGTCACAGGACTCAGACAGGGAGGAGGAGGGAGGGAGTATTCAGGCAGCTGCTGGCTCAGGCTGGGGCCCGGGCCGCCGGGCAGCTCTGTAATTTAAATGGTGGCCGCACTGGCCGGGCCCGGGTGGCTGACTGGGAGGGGAGCGAGGGGGCTGGCGGTCGGCGTTGGCGGAGCCCGGGCGGGCAGCTCACGGCGGGCGGGTCAGAGCCAGATGAGGACTCTCTCCGGCCGGCCCGGGCTCACTCTGCGGCTGCCACGCCCACATGTGAGTCACGTGAGCGTGACTGAGTCGGAGTCCTCTGCAGCAGTCTCTCCGGCGGCAGATGGTGCGAGGCGCGCGCCGGACCAACCGCGCGCCCGCACTTCCGCTCCGCCTCTGCCTCCTTAGTACTCGCGGCTGCGGCTCCTGCCGCCGAGTCCTGCCCCGGCCCAGCAGCACGCCGTCACCATGGATTTTTTAAAGATGAGGAGGAGTCTGGAGAGGTGGGGGAGGGCCCGCTCACCGCCGCCTGCAGCGGGCCCCCTCCACCGCCGGGCCCGGTCGCGGTCGCACACTCTGCGACCGCGATCGTTACACCCCTGCCCATGAGATAGGTTCAGGTGGAAACAAGCTAATTTTGGGTGTAGCACTTACTTTGGGCAAGAGCTGTCAATCATCATAGGTGCAACCTCACTCCCTGGGTAACTAAGGGTCCATTCACACGTCCGCAATTCCGTTCCGCATTTTGCGGAAAGGAAATGCGGACCCATTAGTTTCAATGGGGACAGACGATGTCCCGGCCGGGTCCGCAATTGCGGATCCGCAATCGCGTTCCCGAAAAAAATAGAACATGTCCTATTCTTGTCCGCAATTGTGGACAAGAAAAGGCATTTTCTATGAGAGTGCCGGCGATGTGCATCGCCGGTTTCCGTGGATCCGCAAAACACACACGGACGTGTGAATGGACCCTAAGGGTGTGATGCACTGTCTTCTAAGCCTGGCAACAATACTTCTATATTGATGACTGAGTTAAAATTGAAGTTCTGCAGCTGTTCATCTATCCAAGTGTAACCAAAAGTGTGTGTCCATTAAGCTGTGACTGAAGTGACTAACCATAAACTTCCTCTGTGTATTCAGGTATTTCAGTGGGTTCAGGGAAGATATACAGTGATGTGATTTTATTAATCTGATTCCATGTTTTTATAAAATTTGCAAGCAACCTGTATTAGCAAGGAAAAATGCAGACTAGCTATTTAAGGGAAACATGTCACCCAAATTTTTATCTGCCAGTTAAAACCAGATAGTGACACATATCTTTTTTTTAATCTAATCTGTTTTTATTTTCTGAATGATTACAGATTTTTTTAATTCTATTTCCTGAACATGATTATGGGGGCGGCCATCTTGTCTGAGCTGTTCTTAACAGCATTTAGAAGGCATTAAGGAAATTACTTTATGGCAGCCCTATGGGCCATATATATAATGGTCTGGAAGGGACTTCGTTGACTTCTATGGGAGAGTTTTCTCGGCATGCTCTGTGACCTGTGCAGAGGCAACTGTACAAGGAAAGGACAGCAGATAATCTCTGACAACCACCTATTGTGAATGATGGATCCTGACTTATCTATACAGAGAGGTGATATCTCTGTAACTGCAATAAAGAGATCTGTACAGACCAACAAGTGGCGCCTATTATTAGGCTTAGTGGCCAATGCAAAAACTGCAGGATTTTATGGTTTTTGTTTATGATTTTTACATGGAAAATAAAAAATATCATTAAAATTATTTTAAAATATGTTAAACATAAAAACGTGACTTTAACAATAGGTCATTTTCTGATGACATATTCCCTTTAACATTGTCGTGTAATTTACAAATGCTTTGCTGTATAATTTGATAATGACTCAGGAAAGGAGTTTGCTGAAGTAATGTTGAGCATTTTCAGTGATTTTGAGCCAAAACCAGATGCGGCTCTAAACCCAGAACAGATGCAGATCATTGCGTTATACCTTATGTCTGTGGAGGCTCCAATCCTGGTTTTGACTCACAATTAGAATTGAGCGGACACCTGAAAGTTCAGGTTCACCGAGTTCGGCCGAACTTCCCCGCAAAGTTCGGGTTCTGCACCCGAACTTTACCTGAACTTGACCCCGAACCCCATAGAAGTCAATGGGGACCTGAACTTTGGGGCACTAAAATGGCTCTAAAAGAGTCATGGAAAGGGCTAGAGGGCTGCAAAAGACAACATAATGTGGGTAAGAGCATGACAAGTGCCCTGCAAACAAATGTGGATAGGAAAATCATTACTGATTTAGAATATTCCTCATTATTTAATATAGTTTATGTTATGCGAAAAATCGGTAATTAAATATGCGCATTAATCTAATCGCGTAATGGCATTAAGCAACCTTCATATTGGGCTGGCTTGATAGAATTGTTGAATATGTAGAATATAGCGCTATATACGTAATAGCGCCATATTCTACATATTCGACAATTCTACCAAGCCAATTGGAAAGTTGCTTAACGCTCTTACGAGATTCGATTAATGCGCATATTTAATTACTGATTTTTCGCATAACATAAACTATATTAAATAACGAAGAATATTCTAATTCACTAGATATTGCAGCCTTCTCACATTGGACAACAAGCAAGAAGCAGGCAGGTAATGGGTTCAGATGAAAAAAAATTGACGAATAATCGCGAATTCTCGAAGTTGCGATATTCGCAATTAAAATTTGCTAATCGAATATTTGCGCTCAATATTTGGCTGTGATGGCTTGTAAGGGCACACTAGTTCGGGTTTACAGTTCAGGTTCCCTCAACCCTACTCACAATAACTGATGGAAATCACTGACCAAACATTTGAGTACAAATAAATTTGAATCAAAAGTGCCCAGATTGCCCTTAAAAGCTATGTATTACACTTTGAGGTCTCCTAGGACTGTATCCAACATCTTTCAGGATCTTTAATGCCAAGACAGTCTTAGTAATGTCAAAGTGACAGTCATATATATGGCATGGTCAGGGGAGGATTGGCAATGTACCCTACCCAGGAAACTTCCCGGTGGGCCGAATGCCTACAGTATACATGGGGCCCGCGTCACCTCCATTGTGTAACTTCGATAGTATTACAGCATGGGAGCTGCGCCCCGTCACCAGTCCTACAATGCACATTACAGGCCGCAGTCAGCCCTGCTGTGATCTCATTATGACGCCATTGTAATAATAATGAGATTGCAGCAGGGCTGCTGGCAGCCGCAATGTGCATTGTGGCGAGGGTGATGGCCACTATTGGCCTTGTTCATCATCATGCCACATTGTGCCTGCTTCTGCCCTGATCAATGCGCCCTTCCCCTCCTGTACTTCTCTCCTGGTGTCAGGACCTTTGGCTCCTCCTACTTCCAGCATCAATGCGACTGACGCTGTGTCGTCCTCCATACCCCTCCTGCTCCGGGTTACAGGCTGTAGCACAGAAAGGCTGCAGCATGGACGTGGGGAATGGAACTCAGGTGAGGTTTTTTTTTTTTTTTTTTTTCTAGCCACTTGACAATGAGTGTATGTGGGAGGGGCACATTAAGGTAACCATTACAAGGACATTACTGGGTCAGGGAGGACATTACTGAAGGTAGGGGAGCATTACTGTGGCTGCTTTAGGGATAATATTAGTGGTAGGCGAGAATTACTGGGGGCATTATAGTGACATTAATGGGGTTAGGGAGGACGTTACTGGTGGCTCTATAGGGTTAATACTAGGGTATACTCAATACTGGGGGCACTGTGGATACATTATTATTATTACTGGTGGAATTAAAGGGGGCACCCTAGGGGGCATTATCATTACTGAAAGCTTGACACACTATTATGGGGGGCATTATTACTGGGGGCACTTAGGTGGATTTTTAATACCAGGTCATTATCATTCCTGAAGGAATTATAGAGGGTACTATAGGGGTATTACTATTACTAGAGGCACTGTCAGGGGCATTTTTAGTACTGGAAGTGCAACGGGCGTCTCCCCCCAGGGCCCTCCTATAACGTGTCCCAGGTGTAGGAATGCCGAGTGGCGTAGTGCAGCCTGAATGTCTCTTTATGTGTCACGGTGCTCCTACCTGGATACTGCTGGACACCAGGCTTTGGCTCCGAAGCAGATATTAGGGGCAATAGTTCAGGAATTGGAAAGAATAACTTGAGTCCAGACCTTGAGATGCAGTTCAATGGCAGCTTTACTTTCAACTTCCAACTGTTACGGGCTTTGTCTTAGTTTCAGCAGGCTTTAGCATTAAACTGGCAGGCAAACTCAACTCTGTTCTATCCTTCTCTCTCTCTCTGCTGTACTGACAAGCTGACTCAGTAACTTGACTTCTTCTTTATGCTGCACTTCACACTTTAGTCAGACTTATCTTCAGCCAAGCAAGTTTACTCCTGGCTCCTGAAGCTTTAAGGCTTCTGCATCCATGGCCAGCAGAGCTGAGAGTGCTGGTGTGGGCACGTCCAGCAGAGACACTGCACAATCTTCCCCTGTTTAGGGAAGACTAGACTGGAACTCACTGGTCCCCAACCTTCCTGCAGGTAGTAGGACTAGCCCACTTCTCTCCACAGCAGGGTAAGTTCCATTCTATCTAAGATAGCTCTGCCATATTTGCTGCCACCTGCTGGTGAACCAGGCATATTACATGAATATAACAGTTGCATAAAGATATGAACGTTGCACCATATAAAGGACCTAGACGTTTTGTTAGCCCAATAAAGACAGTAGCAGGGAACAAGAGTGGGGGCAGGCTTTATTGTAACTGTGGACACTATAGGGGGTATTAGTATTTCTATAGTACATTTTTGGGATGCATTGGGGAGCACAGTGGGCACAATATTGAAGGTAGCAGCAGGATGACAATGTTAGGGCACCATGGTGGGGAAGATGATGGAGATTTGAGGACACTAAGATGTCTATGTGTCATACTCTGCAGAGATGGAACACAGCTACAAGATGTAATCATGTGTTGTCTGGTCCCAATGGAAAAAAGAATGTCTACATCAGAGGAGACGTCACTGAGAGAAGTTATCGTGGCAGTTTGATCTGAATTGAGAAGATGAGAAAAGAGAACATCCTACATCACAGGAGAAGTCACTGGATGTAAGAGGTATGTGGTGCTGTATACACCTTTATGTATGGTAATGATTAAAGACCAGTCAAAATGATGAAGGTAGGACTGGCTCTATTACCTGTGTGTTAACTCTACATCCCCTTTCTTCATATCTGAACTAGATATGGAGGAAAAGGAGGATGACAGGACATGGCAGTTGGCACTGGCCACCACACAGGGGTAGCTTCTAGGGGAGTTTTTGGTTCTACAGCGGCAGCATATTGTGCTGCCCTGAGTCAAATTTAAAAAGTGCAGCATGATATACTGCTCCTTCTACAGTATTTCTGGCCCACCTACTAGAGTTGACCCTACCTACTTATATTGGTCCCACCGTCTATCAATCTGGGCCCACCCACAACATAGGACCACTTTAAATTCCCAATCCGCTCCTGTGCATGGTAGCCAATGCAGATTTTTTTTTGTAAAGACATGATCCACATATAGATGCCTTCTTCTGTGTATTCTGACCTATAAAACAGAGGCTGCCATTTTAAAAGATTCCAACGAATAGAATCGCAAAAGATTTTAATTGGTCTAGAATCCGATTTTTGGGGAAATTCAAGACAAATGTAACTAATTTAGAATCAATTCAAATCTCTAACGCTATGCAATAATATCTAAAAAATTTGGCACACATTTCTGTCGCAGTTGGGTCATATCCTAATGACAGTGCTTCACACAGCTTTGGACGATGAAAGAATCAGTGTGACTAAAAAATCATGAAGTAATAGAAAAGTTTGTCCTGTGAAAACAAGAACACATTTGAGGTTTATACAAAGAGATATCCATGTTCAGCTTTGTATTTGTAACATTAGCACCTTTGTTCTATTTTAAAGCAAATAAAAGGTTCTATTAGTTGACTTCTAGTGTAATTAAAGCACATTTGAAAATGTAATATTATATAAAGGTTATTACAAAATAAAAGTGAAGTTTCTGAAGGGTTCTTAATAAAGAATGATTCTGAGAATTTAATTATGTAGTCAGGTCCTTGTAGCCCTGAAGTTTTTTCAGTAAGTGTTTCAGCTGTGAGTCGCGATTGTTATTTATTATAATATTAGTGACATTTTTGTTTTTCTATTTTTTGATGTTTCACTCATACCAATGTTTCATAGAGAGTAATGTAACTAAATTGCTAAGGACGGCCTTGTTTATGATGTATTTTTGATGGAGCTCATTTACTTTCCAAAACTTCTGCTGAATAATTCTTTTGATGAACTAAAATTGCGTTGGTGTATGGACACAGAGTCATTTATTAATCCAGACTTCCCTTAAGTCCTACCCACAGCACAATAATTGGGGGGATTTCTGCCCCTGCAGACTGGTAGAACAGATGGACAGATGATTAGTTTATTTGATTTTCACTTTGATCTCCTACTTTCCAGGGAACAGGGGATCTTCTACACACTGTAGGGGTCAAACTGGTGTAAAGTAGAACTAGCTTACTTGCCCATAGCAACCAATCAGATTCCTCCTTTCATTTTCCAAAATAGCTGTCCAAAATGAAAGGTGGAATCTGGTTGCAATGGGCAACTAGGCTAGTTCTACTTTACACCAGTTTGATAAATGATCCTCTGTATCTTTTTCTCTCCGAAGCTGCAGGGGAACACCATGTGCCTGTGCTTTTTTCTCCTTGCTTTTACCTATATTTTGGGGTTTCTGGAGGTTGAGACTGGCGGTAGGGAAAGAGAATTGCAGCATTGCTGTAGTGTCGGTGTCTGTACTCTGTATGAGGTGCCAGGCACTTCAGATGCCATGTTACCCTGCTTGTTCTTTACTATAATTTTAAGTGATGAGTGTTATTAATTAAATTTACTACATTATTAATTTATTCCTCTTTTCGTTTTCCTTTTGTGGCACCAAACAGGAGCTCTTGTGAAAGAATATCTACAGAGCAGGGATTGTAAAACTCCACATCCTGATACTTATTTACATACTTCATGACCTGTGGAAACATCATCTATTCAGAATGTAGTCAACTGAAGAAGGACTATGTCCAAGACTCCATGAGAGGGACTCCATCATACCAGAAATATCTAAGCATCACCTAGTCCAACCCTTCTAACTGGTACATAGATCAGATGAAGCAAATGGAATTGTGGATAATGTAGATTATGTGCAATTTAATCCTTCAGTGAGCAGGCAGCCTATCATAACTGAAGTCAAATTTGAGCAGTGAATTGAGAGTTAGTGAAGAGAAAGGGAGAACAGGAGAGGAGTCTGATAAGAGGAGAATAAAGCATCTTTCTCTAATGAGATATATTACTATTCATTTCAGCTGAAAAAAAAATTAAACTATAGTTACTCTATAAGCCTTCTTTAACTCCATGTTCTAAAATCTTCAAAGCAACTAATAGGAACCAAGACCACACAGGTGGTATTTCAAAGAGTTCTCCACAATCCATGGCTTCATCAGAAGGCTCTTCTGTCATAGCTCTAGTAGACAACTAAAAGTGGTTGTCCCACTAAAAATATTCTACAGTTTTCAAACCATTCCAAACTATACAGGATGTAGTCAACTGAAGAAGGACTATGTCCAAGACTTCATGAGAGGGACTCCATCTTACCAGAAATACCTAAGCATCACCTAGTCTAACCCTTCTAACTGGCATATACGGTAGATCAGGTGAAGCATATGGAATTGTAGATTATGTGCAGTTTATACTACTTCAGGCAGTCAAGAAAATAATGTGGGAAAACATTTCCCTGCTGAGAAGACTCCAAAATTATTAAAGACCATCCAGTTAGAGGACCAGGCTGTTGACCAGCAAAATCAACCTTTAAGAGTCCTAAGGAATTCAAAGTGGGACCCCCTAAAATGCTATGATGGCAGAATGGAAAAAGGGCAAATATTACCCTGCTGTAGTTCTGGCCAATTATGGGTTTAGAAAGCTGCAAAGCTGTATTCGCCCAGAGCTTTGTTTTTGCTGCACCTTTTGACATTTATATCTGCTAGAGTGGATACTTCAAATCCAGGAGTACTTGATGCAATAGTTCATGGAAGATGACATCTTGAATTTCCTTACCCCTTAAGGATGCAGCCTTATTTCACCTTAAGGACCTGGCCATTTTTTGCAAATCTGACCAGTATCACTTTATGTGGTGATAACTTAAAAATACTTTTACTTATCCAGGGCATCTGACACTGGTAAAATTAAGTTAAAAAAAATTATTTTTATTCATAAAAAAATACAAAATTTACAAAAATTTTGAAAAATTTGCATATGTCCAACTTTCAATTTCTCTACTTCTATAATACATATTAATACCTCCAAAAAAAGTTATTAATTTACATACCTCATATGTCTACTTCATGTCTTGATCATTTTGGGAATGTCATTTTATTTTTGGGGATGTTACAAGGCTTAGAAGCTCAGAAAACTCTTTCAAGCTCTTTTAAAAACCCATTTTTTTAGGTAGCTGTTCAGGTTTGAAGTCACTTTGTGTGGCTTACATAATAGAAACCACCCAAAAACCACCCATTCTAGAAACTACACCCCTCAAGGTACTCAAAACTGATTTTACAAACGTCGTTAATCCTTTAGGTGTTTCACAAGAGTTAATGGGAAATGGGGCTAAAATTTCTGAATTTTGTTTTTTTCCCCGCAAATTTTCCATTTTAATCAATTTTTTCTAGTACCTAAGCAAGGGTTAACAGCCAAACAAAACTCAATATTTATTGCCCTGATTCTATAGTTTGCAGAAACACCCCATATGTCGTCTTGAACTACTGTATGGCCAAACGGCAGGGCGTAGAAGGAAGGGAACGCCATATGGTTTTTGGAAGGCAGATTTTGCTGGACTGGTTTTTAAATACCATGTCCCATTTAAAGCCCCCTTCCAGTACAAACTCCAAAAAACTTAACTTAGATCATGTGCTATTTCTATAGAGCAGGTTGTTACTTAACATGGTTATAACGGAAAATAATAGAATTTTTAAGATAGAATGCTAGTTTTTTTATAAGCAGGATTTAATGTAGTTCTAAAGTTGTATAGTATATTATTGCGTTGTTTGAAGCACTATAACGAGATAAAGCCACATTTAATAGGACAACCCAACTAATATGTCTCAGAATTACATACAACACACTTGACAAACATAGCCAATCATGATTACTTGACAAGTATTACATTTCTGAGAACAAACACATTTCATATGTGAACAACTTCCTTCAGACCATGATATTAGTGCAATCTTCCAAAGTTAGATGGAGACTACATGTTCTTCAAATAAAGTGTCCCAACATTAGAGGTTATATAAAGAAGCTCTTTACCTGCAGTGTTAACCCCTTAGGCCTCTTTCACACTTGCGTTGTGAGGATCCGGAGAGCATTTCCGTCGTCGGAAATGCCCGCCGGATCCATCACAACGCAAGACAACTGAAAGCATTTGAAGACTGATCAGTCTTCAAAATGCTTTCAGTGTTACTATGGCAGCCAGGACACTACTAAAGTCCTGGTTGCCATAGTAAGTAGTGGGGAGCCAGGGGAGCAGATACTTACAGTCCGTGCGGCTTCCGGGGTGCTCCACAATGACGTCAGAGCGCCCCACGCACATGGATCACGTGATCCATGCGATCATGTGATCCATGCTCATAGGGCGCTCTGATGTCATTGTGGAGCGCCCCGGGACTCGGGAGCCGCACGGACGGTAAGTAGACTTCTCCCCTGCCTCCCCACTACACTTTACTATGGCAGCCGGGACTTTAGCGTCCTGGCTGCCATGGTAACCATTCACAAAAGCTAAACGTCGGATCCGGCGATGCGCCGAAACAACGTTTAGCTTAAAGCCGGATCCGGATTATTGCTTTTCAATGGGCATTAATTCTGGATCCGTCCTTCCGGCATGCCTTCAGGATTTTTGGCCGGAGCAAAAAAACATCTCAGTACTAAACTGAAGACATCCTGATGCATCCTGAATGGATTTCTCTCCATTCAGGATGCATTGGGATAATCCTGATCAGTATCTTTCCGTCCTAGAGCCCCGAGGACGGAACTCTAGGACGGAAAAATAAAATGCCAGTGTGAAAGAGGCCTAACTGGATACTACATTAAAGTACAGTACGTGAAAGCATCACTTTAATCCATTAGCTTCAGTATGCTTTGTGTGCCTCTGATGCTGGCTGCTTAAAATCATTCACCCTAATTAAATTGCTAGTGACTCTCCTGTGTCTGTAGTCAATAGTCACTTTATTGCTACTGAAGATGGAGATTACTTGTACTTCTGCTGCTGTCTGCTCCATTTTGACTCATGACTGATGTTTTTTCAAGTATGTGCGAGGGCAGCCTGAGGGACTTTGCTGTTGTGTGCAAATGGATGCAAACAAAAGTGCACTTGCAGTTGTTGGCAAGAAGACAACTTAGTCAAGAGATGCCAGCTGAGACTGTTCTGTTCTATAACTTCAGAGAGCTGAATCACATTGTTTAGTGTTGTTGTGAGGATCACTCTTTTAATTAAAACTATATAGATCAGCCATCTCATTTATAAACCTCAGGGCTCTTGAGCTCATTTGAAAAGAAGGTCTGACATTTGCTGAACCTTGATTGACTATTTTCACTCGATTTATGCAAAAATAAGACTTAGCAAGCACACTTTAATCATATAGGAAGCATATTAATAATCCACTGACAGGCGTCTCTTTTATATACTTTACTTTATATACTAGATGTCATTAGAGCAAGTATGAGAGGTGTGCAAAATATGGACTAAAACACATCTAATAAGAGCTCATGCACACAGCCATATTAATCATCTGAGTTATATGGATCTGTAATATGGCACCCATGGAAATCTGTGGGGCCTACTGTACTCCTGTGTGCCTCCCATAAAAAATTATTTTCTTCATAACAGTGCCACAAAAATTGCTGAGCAGTCCTTAGCAAAGGGCAGGGATCATATGATGATTAAATTGGTCCTGTTGGGTTGGTACGTAAGAGACTTTGCTTACATAGACTGACTACTTTCACCCATACTACAGTGGTACTGTGGGTCCTTGGGAGGCAACACTCTACCACAACCTGCTCCATCCAGATGCCACTCATGAGGTTCCAACGGTCACTTAGTATAGATGTTTCCCTGTGCCTCCTTAGGGGTCCTCATGGACACTATGCCCTACCTTTTACAGATTGCCGGACCATCCATGGCCAACACACACAGTACCATGCAGTACCTCTCTTACTTCTCAATTTAACTGTAACAGGAACACAACTATAATCTTCACACAGGTTAACTATGACTACCAGCAAACACTTTAACTTCACTTGTATGCAGAAGGGATTACTCTCTAAGGCTTATATTACATGTGCAGATGAAGAAGACGATTGTTGGTAAGGAAGTATTCCTTCCCGACAAATGCCTGTTTGTCAGTGGAGGAGACCGCTGCTATTTCATGCAGTGATCTTCTCCACAGTATGAGCCCACCGGAGGATATTCTGGTACTCTAGTTTGCCATTCCAACCCGGACACAACCCATGTCTACATGAATGTTTAAATTGAAACACATTACATATAAGGGTCATTATGAATAACAATAAGACTATATGATGGAATTCAACTCTCTAATATATCTTTGCAATTTCACCAAATTAAAAATTCAGCATTTGTCTGGAGTGGAGACACAACCTCATCACCATAATCTCACCTAGATGCTCCTCAATTATCAAGCAATAAGAGGGCATCTCATGGTATCAGCTATCGTGACTCTCCTGGGAACCTATGTAAGGAACTATTAAATGTTATCTCATGCGGTTTCATGTTTAATAAGTTATTTATTCCCTATGCAGGTCCCTAAGCAGGTCATGACAACCGCTGCTCTGAACCTAGGCATACATGCAGAATGTTGGATCTGCCTGCCAAAAGACACCCATGGGGGCTACTTAGGAGAAACTTAGAAGAGTCCTTATGGGGTTTGCGCATCTCTCTCCTAAAATGCTATGGTGAGACCAATGTCAGAAATGTTACTGAAAAGTAATGAAGTGATCGTCACAGGATCATCATATATACATTTTGTAGACAATGGTAAGGGAAAAGAAATAAGATAGGATATCCTTACAGACGTCTGGTATTACCGATATGTATTCACCACTGTCTGGCTTCTGTATAAATATCCTATTTTATGAGAACATGTTTTTTTTTAGTCTCAGTCCAACAAATGGTTTCATGTGCCATAAAAAATCAGCACTTTGCAGCCCAAATCCATGTATCTACCAGAATCCATTTCACATCCACTGTAAATCCATCCATTAAACTCTCCATTATAACGGGGAAATGTACACATGGCTCATTTTGTCCTATATGAACAGCAATATCCCCACTGCTCAGTGCATGCTCTTTATTGAAGTTATAATAGAGTTTTATAGTCCTATTTCACGTGCCGTTAAATTATTTAAAAGATGCTGAATTAAAGCAATTCAGAGACATTCGTTAATAGGTGCAGAGATTTACAGGAATGGATGCTGAGATGTTTTCCCATAATCAGCATCCTTGTGCCAGCTTTTGGTTTTAATTAACCCTGCAGGTTTCCTTACTACAATATCAATGCTCAGCAGAGATCATATGCATGGCTTTTTCAAGGTTTGGGTCTCTACACACAAATCATACAGCGAGGGCTACATGATGCCTTGTGTGGCACAATTATCCATGGCAGAGTTTACAACACAAATTGCTTCTACTGATAATATATAACATAATGATATTACATTATTTTAGAGAAGTCATGGTTTTCCCCTTCAATGTATTGTTATTTTCATTTACGGAGAAGGCAACAAAGTGATTGTAGAAATGTTAGGTATATTATTGAGGTCTCATGTACACGGCAATAACGTGCACAGAAAGGGATGAGCTTCAAACTTTTAGAAAGGGTTTCCTTCTTGAAAGCCAGAAATATTCATCATGGGTGGAACATTTGTTGTAAAGTAATGAGCAAAGTAACACTCTATAAAACTATTCTAATACTTAAAAACTATACATTAATATTATATCTAAAGAATTGTTTTGTACAATACATCAGTTTCTTTTCTTCTTTCTTTCTTCCTTCCTCCTAAACTAACAAACATTTTCTGTCTTGAGAGAGCGAGCTGGACTTTCAGCTCACCCCTCCTGCTCATCCCCTCTCCATAAACATCTATGAGCAGCGTATACACTGATCCAGAGAATAGCAGTTTTTAAAGGGGGGGGGGGGGGTAAAGCTTGATAAATGGAGAAATATTATCTTTTTTCTCTGATAAGATATACTGTATTACAAAGATTCTTTTATTTACCTTGACTATTGATTTATGTATAGTTTGTTGAAAAGTTAGTGATTACAGGAAGAAATAGACATGTCTGCTTTCATCCAAAGATAGTGTCATAACTGTCCCCTGGTTGTGTTCGATATTGCACCTCTGCCCCTTCACTGCAATATCAGTCACAACTATTGGGCATGTCCTGCTTATTCAAGAAGAAAGCTGCCATGTTTTATAAACCCTTCTAACCAATGATTTACAGCTGTAAGTATTGTAGGTCTTTGGCTCCTCATGTTTGTGGCGCACTCTGACCATGTAAACTTATACAGACCCCACACTGTGCCCCCCGAGTACAATGATGTCACATAATGTACCCCTTGAAAATAATTGTGTTACACAGTAGAGTGCCCCCTGAAAATAATAGTTCCATATACAGAACTGTCTGAAAATAAGGGTGCCACACATTGTACTTCCAGGATATAATGATGTTAGAATGATTAGTGAGGTCTCAACTAGGCTAGTGCAGTAAAATAGGTGTTGGATGAGTCCTCTCTCTCCAGTAAGTTTATATTCAGATCGGTGAGGGCAACAGTGGCAGTACAGTGGTCCCTCAAGATACAATGGCCTCAGGATAGAATATTTTCAACATATAATGTACTTTTCTGACCCATTGTAAGTTGAAACCAGACTTAACATACAATGTCTCAGACTGAGATCCAACCAATCAAGGCCGCATCTCTGGTAAAATAGCTGTAGTAGTTACTCGTTAGCAGCTATTCCTGACTGTTACTGCATATGTAAGGATTTGTTTTATCTTTTACTTAATCTACTTGTTTTCTTAAATCTTCATTTTCTCTTATCTAGGATGACATTTTGGGCCTTTGGAGCCAATTACTCAAGTTCCAATAGTTTTTAACATACAATGGTCGTCCTGGAACCAATTAATATGGTAACCTGAGGGACCACTGTAATAACAGGAACAGGAAACAAAGCCAATTCCTGTCCATAGGTGGCACACATAGTGCCCGTGAGTCTGTATTACCATATTTCATTTTGTGTGCCCCTTTTTGGTTTCTCAGTGAGCAACATATCTGGATTATATCACAATTTGTTTTTCTCACAGAATCTAAAACAAACTCCATGTGTGCTTTCATGATAAATTAGAGCTGCATGGATTTTCTGTATGAACCCATAGCAGGCTAAAGACAGCAACTTCCAGATTCATGTGACACATATAAACTACAATAAAAAAACAAGGATGAGACAGCACTACCTGTGGAACAATGTCCACTAATCCATTGCGTGGATGCAAGGTCCTGGCCTTAAGGACCCATCCAATGGCGTAGAAAACAGTAAAAAATCGCAGCACTACAATTTCTTCAATCCAAACTCTTTATTCCATCAAAAAGAAGCTTCTTTTTGGTGGAATAAAGAGTTTGGATTGAAGAAATTGGAGTGCTGCGATTTTGGACTGTTTTCTACATATTAACTACAGCCATGTGCATTAGCCCCAATGGTGATGAACAACTGATTTTTTAGAATCACAAGAGCAGTCCTCAAGGTTTAGCCTGAATATGTTTTGTCATGGCAACAACCCCTTTCCAGGTGCTCAGTTAGCACATAGGGAAGAACCAAATAAATTGCCTATATTCTGCTTATGGAGGAAAACACATATCTGTTAATAGGTTTGCAATTCAACTCCACTCTACTTGAGTTGCAACTTCAGACACAATACATGGACAGGTATGCCACTGCTTCTGGAAGATAGTAGCCATGTTTTTCTATTCCTAAACAAGCACTTTAAGAACACGGGTGCCTTCGAGACAGTCATCTACATCTGCTATGTGCCCCATGAATGAGGGCACCAACCTTAGTCCCTATTGGCTGTGTAAACCTTTCATTCAAAGTCACTGTAAGGGTATGCCCACACTAGATGTAAAATACAGGTGAAAAGTCCACTGCAGATTTTGTAGCGGATTCACAAAAAATTTAAGTACACCGAAATGGCTATGGATTTCACCCTCTTGCAAAGAGTGAAATCTATAGTGGAGATTCAAAGCAAATCGACATGCATCAAATCCGCACCACTGCAGTCCAGCGTGTGGATGAAATTTCTTAAAATCCCATTTACTTTGTTGGTACAGTACAATGCTGTAGATCTGCCGCACAAAAATCAGTAATGGAAAATTTATGGCATATCTTCCAAGTGTGAACCCACCCTAACAGTAGCAAACAAGGAAGAAGTGCTCCAAATACTGGGTCTATCCTTCTCAGGAGGATGGGGACGGATTTACTTTTTGTAAAGAGTTTGTGGACATACATATGAGAGACTAAGTTGCACTTGGTGTTGTGTTCTGTAGCTTGGTTTTGTTTTTGAAAATAATTAAGCCTATCAGATTTTTTATTCAGCTGAACACAATTCATGAATCACATTAATAGTCTAAAATAAAGTGAAGGAAATAATAAAAAATGCCTTATCTCTATAAAATGGAATATAAGCTACCCATATGCATTAGCTAAGTGAACAAATGCAACTGCTAATGTGTTCTCGGTTAACAGTTTATTTCTCTTCCTCTTTGGGTGTTTTGTATTGAGCAGAATTGTAAAAATATGGCTTTGTTACATCTCTAATATTGAAATGGTTGATTTATTTCATGCTGTACATCAGCAGTGCTAAACAAACAGAAGCTATAAATTAAAAACAATCACACATCCCCAAAGCAGCCAACGTTCAAAGCAATAAGTATAACACAATATGAATTTGGCAGAAAATGTAGAGGGTAGTTAATTATAATAGTGTAATTAGCATAACGATAAAGTACACAGATGTTCCGTTAGTTAGATCATCTGTAAAGAGGATATATATGTTATTCTGACAATGCTTAGTTTATGATCCCTCTAGGAGATGAGGGCTCGGTCGGTCCTACAAAATCTTAAGATTCTGGCAGAGTTGTTTATAGTTATTTATAAGTAAATCAATTCATTAACAACTAATACTATGCAAACAAACGGAAAAAAAAAAGAAATATGCTTTTATCCAGAAATAATTGGTTTCTATACAAACGGATGATGGAGAAAACATGTGAGCCTTAGTCCCATTGCACCTTTGTTTGTGCAGTTGTGGTTCTCTGATCAAGGCCGAAAAATGGAAATTGAATTGTATTTTAAAGAGACACTTCCATCAGAAAGGGGTATCTTTTAACGCGATATTCACACCAATTTCTTTTTTTTTTGAATTTTTGGTTTTAGTTTTTTGTTTTAATTTTGGCAGTGCTATACCACTGAGAATTAAATACAAAGTATTGTCCTCTTGTTATCAATCAATGTACATGATTAAACCTCCTAAACAGATAAGTAGTTCATTGTGGGTTTACTGCTGTGGTAAGGGGAAGATGTCACCTGCAAGGTTATCCTTCTGTACAATTTGGATAACAGTATGACAGCTGTAGTGTTCTCCTGATAGGCCTAGATCAAGGATGCCCAACCTGCAGCTGTTGCAAAACTACAACTCCCAGCATGCCCGGACAGCCTACAGCTATCAGCCTACAGCAGGGCATGATGGGATTTGTAGTTTTACAACAGCTGGAGGGCCGCAGGTTGAGCATCCCTGGTCTTGATAAAGATCTACAGAGGAACACTGCACTTATCAGTATAGTGCGTGATGCTCTAATTGAGCCACTCTTCCTTCTCTGGCCGCAGTGATGGCCTGACTGAGAAAGTTAGTCTAGACTGTCTGCAGTGCTTAAAGTCCAAAGAAAGGAGAAAGTTAAAGACTTTAGCTAGAAAATAGAATACACGGATTAACTCAAAAAAATAATACCCAGAAAACCATCCACCCCTTTTTTATAAAATATTTTTACATAGATTTTTTACATCTGCTATTCCCCAACCACACAAAATTATTACTATGCCATGTTTTTTCTTTTTTTTACTAGATTATATTATAAAGGGGTTGTCCAGCTTTAAGACTTTTTTAAAACTGTTATTAACAGCCTGTTGTATCTGTTGAAAAATCATAGTCACTTACTGCCCGCCACTTTTTTCTGGCACTCTGGCTCCCTTCTGGACACCATCTTTTCTGGATGGACAAGGTCTCATGCACTGTTGTAGCCAATGACTGAAAGTTTAAAAAAAGTCCAAAATGCTGGTGGACAACCCCAATAAAATGTGAGAGTGACATGCTTGCCCTTTGAAAGATCCACAGTGTACTCTGAGTTTCAATTAGGTTGTTTCCGATAAGGGTGAATGGGGTTTGGAAATGTCCATCCAGGCATATTTTTCTGTGTATTGTCACAGAATCCACACATAAAATATATGAAATAAACAGTAACAGAGGGAGCACACCAAAATATTTTATTGTATACTTATATATAAAAGTATAGACTTCTGAACATGCTCCCACAGGCAAGTATAATACGCCCAAGGAAAAGAAAGATGTACTTTTTGCAAAATATTAATAGTTATGTAGAAGTCATGTCAAGAGAACATAAAAATAAGTTATGTGTGTATGCTGCATCAAATCTGGCGTGAGGCTCAGTGAAATACAGAAATCTGGATCAGTGAATAAGCATTATTAGGTTACAGTCGCACTACATTTGGGGTCAGTTACATTTTGTCATATACACCTGGAAATTCTCTTGACGCATCTGTGCATTGATATTATAAGCTATCATTAGGCCGCCCTTTTGGTGCATGTTTAGCAGGCATATGAGGGTATACTTTTGGTGCAACTGTATAGAAAAAAAAATTGCAAAAATATTTTATTATAGTATAAGAAACTGTACAAATATACCGTTTTATACATGTAGACAAATGCTTACTGCAGCTTTTTAATAGTCCAGTTGAAAATAACTTACGTGCAATAAAACTAGGATTGTTTGCAGTAAACAATTTGCCTGTTTGCACGTTAAAGGGGTTCTCCGGGAATAATGTTTTTTTGTCTAATGACTGCAGCCCGCTTCCGAAAATAGAAGATTTATACTTACCTGCTCCCCACCTCTCCGATCCCCCACGCTGGCTCCTGCATATCCATGTTGTGAATGTTCATATGCTCCACTGCAGCCAATAACTGGCTTCAGCAGTGACGTGGCCACAAGCCGCACATCACCACTAAGGGTTATTCCCATGCCAACATTTATGACATATCCATAAGCTATGCCATAAGTGTCTGATTGGTGCAGGCCCAACCTCTGGGACCCACACCTATCTCAGGAACTGGGTCCCCCGACCCCTGTTCTCATGGCTGCTGTGAATGGAGAGGTCGCAGCACTTGTGTGGCTCCTTGTATTCATTTCAGTAGAGTTCCAAAAAAATAGCAGCATAGCCCTATTTAAATGTATGGAACAGTTGTTGGTATTTTTGAAACAAAACTGCTGTGTGTGAATTCACCCAAAAGGGCTTAAAGCCACATAGATCCCAGAAGGAATATCTCTTGATGAGATGCATAGAAGTCTGAACAGGTGTGCTAGCTCACACATGCCTGTCACTATAGGATATCCATTACACTGTTTCATTAATGTCAGAATACATTTGTTTTACCCAGATTTGATGTGGCAGAACTTATTACCATACAATACTATATTTATGGCAAAATATCCTCATCTTTGTTCATTTGCAATTGTTTTCATTATCTTAAGGTGCAGCCAACAACGCTTAAGATTCACTTTTTGTTATTATTTTATTATTATTAATATTAGAGATGAGTGAATCTAAGTTGACGAAGTGGAATTCGATCCGAATTTCAGGAAAAATTTGATTTGCACCGAATCCGAATTTCCTCACGCTTTGTGGAAACGAATCGCATTTTTTCCTAAAATGGTTGCTGCACGTGTGAGGACATGGAGCGAGGAACTCTGGAAATGCGTGATCACCCATAATGCCATGCATGCAGCCAATCAGCAGCCAGCCCTGTGATGTCACAGCCCTATAAATAGCCTCAGCCATCTTAGATTCTGCCATCTTCCAGTGTACTTAGTGCAGGGAGAGACGTAAGCTGGCGCTAGGGACAGTGCTAGAAAAAAATTAATTGTGCTAAAAAAAACTATTTACAAGTTCAGGGAAAGATTATTCAAGGTGTAGGGAAAGGATAGGGAGGAATCATTGCACAGCATTTATGTAGAACAGGGTTCAGTAGGGGAGGTTACAGCCTGGGTAATAGGAACAATCCTATTACACCTTGCTGCATGGACTGGGGATCCAAATTGCTGATATACAGCTCTGTCATTCCAGCAAGCCGTTCTTGTTATTGGGTTGCAAGTGCTGTTTGATACAGCCATTAACAGGGTTTATTACAAGGAAATATTTGTATGTCTTATTTTCCCTTGTGCGGTGCAGTTATATGTTCTAAATAATTTTTTGGCTTGTATTAGTGGGAAAAAAGGGCTTATTAGCCGTTATGTGGTGAAATGTGAAAATTACAGCCCTTTTTGTCATGTATTAGTGGAAAAAATAAAAATATATTTGCCGTTCAGCTGTGCAGTTATATATTCTAAAGCCCTTTTTGTCACGTATTAGTGGCAAAAGTAAAATATATTTGCCGTTCAGCGGTGCAGTTATATATGTTTTAAAGCCCTTTTTGTCGTGTATTAGTGGCAAAAGTAAAATATATTTGCCGTTTAGCGGTGCAGTTATCTGTTCTAAAGCCCTTTTTGACGTGTAATAGTGGCAAAATAAAAATATATTTGCTGTTCAGCGGTGCAGTTATATGGTCTAAAGCCTTCTGTGGCATGTATAAGTGGAAAAAAGAAAAATATATTTGCCGTTCAGTGGTGCAGTTATATATTCTAAAGCCTTTTGTGGAGTGTATAACTGGAAAAAAGAAAAATTTATTTGCCGTTCAGCTGTGCAGTTATATATTCTATAGCCTTTTGTGTTGTGTATATATGAAAAAAATGAGGGCCTAATTGTCGTTCAGGGGTGCAGTTATATCTTCTAAAGCCTTTTGTGGCATGTATAAGTGGAAAAAAGAAAAATATATTTGCTGTTCAGCGGTGCAGTTATATATTCTAAAGCCTTTTGTGGCATGTATAAGTGAAAAAATATATATATTTTTGCCGTTCAGCGGTGCAGTTATATATTCTAAAGCCTTTTGTGCCTTGTATAAGTGGGGAAAAGAAAAATATATTTTCCGTTCAGTGGTGCAGTTATATATTCTAAAGCCTTTTGTGTCGTGTATAAGTGGAAAAAAATAAGGGCCTATTTGCCGTTCAGCGGTGCAGTTATATGTTCTAAAGCCTTTTGTGTCGTGTATAAGTGGAAAAAATAAATATATATTTGCTGTTCAGCGGTGAAATTCCATTGTACTACAGCCATTTACAGGGTGTAAAAATAGGATAGATACATACATCCTATTATATGCTCTGTGGTGAATTGTTATATTTATTTTTTTGGGGTGTAAAAATTTTGGTGAAATTTTTTTGTGAAACAGCCTTTATGGGGAAAATTGATGGGTGATTGTAGACTTTCTTCTGTATGAACCGAATTATGTAAATTAGCCATTCATTGGTGAAATTTTTTGGTGAAACAGGCTTTTTGGGGAAAATTGATGGGTGATTGTAGACTTTCTTCTGTATGAACCGAATTACGTAGATTAGCCATTCAGTGGTGAAATTTGTTTGAGATACAGCCTTTTTTGGAAAAATTGGTTGGTAGCTGTAACTATGGTCAAGGACAATATATGTCCTTTACGGCCCACTGGGTAAATGTGCTTCCTGCCCAGCCAAATCAGCAACTTGGCCAGGTGACGCCACTTCCACATCCACGTTCTCGCGCCATTGGTCCTGCGACAATGTCCGCCTCTGCCTCCTCATCCTCCACCGTGTCCTCAATCTCCACTGCAGGGACAATTGACAGTGCTCCTCGAGCATAGCACATGTGCAGGGCACAGCAGTGTCACGCTGTTCTACACCTCGTTTGCCTGGGTGAACGGAGTTACACACAGGAGAAACAGCTCCGTGTTCTTCATCAACAAATCAAATTCTGGCTTTCTCCGCGACAACTGAAAAATGGAACCATGGTGACCGAAAACAGGAAGAACATGGTGTCTGCGCTCTGTCATGGAGGGCTGAACCATGCGCCCTGCATGGCACACGTGTTCAATCTGATTGTCAAGCGGTTTCTGATCTGCGAGATATTCTAAAAATGGCCAGGGTACACCACAAAGCACACCCTCCTTGAGTTGCATCGGCAGAACGGCATCCCCCAACATAGGCTGATATGTGATGTTTCCACCCATTGGAATTCCACCCTCCATATGTTTGACCGACTATACAAATAGGGAAAGGCCATAAATGATTTCAAGATGATTCTAGCAGACTGGAGTACTCCCCTGTGTAACTTCGATGTCAGCCAGTGGCAGCTCATGCATGACACCCGCCGTTTGCTCAGGCCCTTTGAGGAGGCCACGTTATTTGTCAGTCGCTAGGACTACGGGATGAACAACGTCATTCCACTGCTTCATACCCTGGAACAGATGCTGGTAAATCTGACTGGTCAGAGGACTGGAGACGTAATGCCTAGATCTCACAGCCACATAAGCCATGTGGGGGCTGAACTAAAGGAGGAGGAGGAGGACATTGGAGCACAAGCAATGTGTAGCAAAACTGGTGGTTTTTCAACACAGGTGACAGGAGAGGAGGAGCAGGAGCAGCCAGAGGAGCTACAGGGCGATGAAGAAGAGGAGGCAGAGGATCCAGACACACCATGGCAGTATGCAGTGGAGATGGAGGCAGGGAGTCTCTCCGAGTCACTTGCACAAATGGCCCGATGCATGCTCACTTGATTGCGTAGTGAACGTGAATTGTCACTGTTCGGCAGAGGGATGACTTCTGGCTCTCCACCTTGTTGGACCCCCTCTACCGGTCCAAAATGGGGGCCTTTTTTACACCCACTGAGAGGGAGGACAAAATGAACTACTATAGAGACATCCTATGTAGTCAGTTGGCCGCTGCCTATCAGTGCCATCGTCCATCCTCTCGCAGGTCTGACGGGGGGGGGGGGAGCCCTCTGCGCTCACGTTCCTCTCCCATGGCTGCTGTGGCAGGGTAGGGGGGTAAGAGCAGTTCCAGCTCCATCAACAGCAACTTGAGTCTAGAGTCGCTGACAGGGCCGTCTTTAACGCAGGGAAAAAGGGGCAGCTGCCCCGGGCCCAGTTGCTCCTGGGGGGGCCCAAGGCAGCTGCATCTTGATCCCCGCTGCAGTGGCGTGCCACACTGGGGTCCGCGGCATGGGGGGCCCAGAGCACATGGAAGCCCTCCCCCCAAGACACAGACTGTAGACAGTTTTTATTCATGGTTAATGCCCCCTTTCCTGCCCGCCCTGCTCCTTGGTTCACGCGCCTGCTTCCTGTCTGACCTCCAGCTGCTGGCACGCACCCAGTGATGTACTTGTCCTCCGCTATGCGCTTCCGTCTTGCCTGCCATCTGACCATCAGCCAGTGAGTGCAACCCCCCCCCCCCCCCAGATACTGTCTTCTTTGAAAGGTATCTAAGCCTATCATGTGTGATACTTCTGAGAGGTGTATCCAGTACTATCATTTATGAAACAGTTTTCTAAGTCATCTAAGTTTTTATGTGTTATTTTCTGTGAAGCATCTGTGTCTAAGCTTATCATCTGATACTGATTTCATATGTGATACTGTCTCTGGGCCGCCGTATCTAAGCCTATCATGTGTTATACTTTCTGCCCAGCTGCTGTATGTCATATGTGACACTGTCTTATGATAGGTGTATCTAAGGCCCCATTCACACATCCGTAGTGTGTTGCGGATCCGTAACACACCATGCCGGCACTCCCCATAGAGATGCCTATTCTTGTCCGTAGGCTACGGACAAGAATAGGACATGCTCTATCTTGCGGAGCCGCGGCTGGATGTTTCGGGGACGAAACCCGGAAGTTCGGGGCCGCGGCTCAGCAAATGCTGATGCGGAGAGCACAAAGTGTGCTCTCTCCATCACGTCCGACCCCATTCAGAATTGCAGAATGGATGCAGACTAAAATGCGGACGTGTGAATGGGGCCTAAGTCTATCATGTCTGATACTATCATCTGAAAGATATATCCAAGTCTGTCACTGTCTTCTGAGAGCTGCATCTAAGAGTCTATCATATGTGATACTGTCTCCTGGGCCACTGTATCTAAGCCTATCATGTGTTATACTTTCTACTCAGCTGCTGTATCTAAGTTTTTCATGTGTCTACTGAGATGTGTATCTAATTTTATCATGTGTGATACTGTCATCTGAAAGGTGTATCCATGTCTATCACTGTCTTTGAGAGGTGTATTTAAGTCTATCATTTGTGACACTTTCTTCTGAATGGAGTATCTAAGCCTCTCATTTGCCCAGAATAGTGTATAGCATATGGCTACAATTATAGTCATATAATTTTATATTTTTATAGTCACCAGAACCACAACAGCTAAACATAGTAGTTCTGGTGTCTATAACATGTCTCTGCAAGCTTTTTAATGTAAACACTGCCTTTTCAGAAAAAAAGGCAGTATTTACATTACTGCCAAGGAACACCTCTAGTGGCCACTCATCAGACGGTCACTAGAGGTGCTTCCTAGTCCAGTATTGCACAATGTGCAATACTGGCATTCAGGCTAAACACTCCTCATAGAAATGCATTGATTCAAAGCATTTCTATGAAGCCACGCATGTGCAATAGCCTGCATGCTAGGGTGTGGGAAGGCGGGATCCAGGGGGCCCAAGTAAATTCTTGCCCAGGGTCCAATCAATATTATAGATGGCCCTGGTCGCTGATGAGCAGTTTTCTTCACCCTTCTACTGAAGAAACTACTCACAAGCAGCAGCAGCAGCTAGACCTAGAGCAGGACCTGAACCAGCAGGTGGTGGCATACTTGGACAGTACCTTGCCACCCCACATTGAAGATTCGCTGGACTACTGAGCAGCCAAACTAGATTTGTGGCCGCAACTAGCAGAGTTTGCCCTGGAAAAAACTGTCCTGCCCGACTAGTAGTGTGGCATCAGAGTGGGTGTTTAGTGTTGCGGGGGCCATAGTTACCCCAAGAAGAACTCTCCTATCCACCCAAAATGTGGAGAGACTGACCTTTGTCAAGGTGAATCAGGCGTGGATCAGCCAGGATTTCCAGCCACCAATGCCTGATGCATCAGACTAGATCATCCACGGTGCCACACCAACACTTGGACAAAAGAGACCGGTTTCTTCTGGCTACCTGCCTCAGCTACTATTCTGATGCTGCCACCCACCTGATGCCACAGATCTGATGCCAAGTGCTCCTTCTTTTACCCACCATCTTCAGCTGGTACTTGTATTGCCATCCACCTCCCCACTCTGTCACCGGGTCACTCTGTGGTCTCCTGATGCTGCTGCCACCTCCTCACTATGTCACCTTGCCACTCCGTGGTCTCCTGATGCTGCTGCCACCTTCCCACTCTGTGGCCTCCTGATGCTGCTGTCACCTCCACACTATGTCACCTTGCCACTCTGTGGTCTCCTGATGCTGCTTCTGCCACCTTCACGCTATGTCACCTTGCCACTCTGTGGTCTCCTGATGCTGCTGCCACCTCCACACTATGTCACCTTGCCCCTCTGTGGTCTCCAGATGCTGCTGCCACCTCCACACTATGTCACCTTGCCCCTCTGTGGTCTCCTGATGCTGCTGCCACCTCCACACTATGTTACCTTGCCACTCTGTGGTCTCCTGATGCTGCTGCTACCTCAACACTATGTCACCTTGCCACCCTGTGGCCTCCTCCTGATGCTGCTGCCGCCACCTCCACACTCTGTCATTGAGCCACTCTGTAGTCTCCTCATTCACGTGTCATCTCTGTTTTGGATCCACTCCTGTTTTTTTTGGCATTGGCAATACTGATGATTACTGACACAATGCTGACCGAGTGAAGGCGAATGCTCAACAGACAGAATCCATTTTTTGGTGGTTATTGTTCTGATGGATCAGAGGAAGGGCAAAATAATCAGTGACGTCAACACAAACTTACTGCTGACACCCTCTCCACTCTGTCGGAGGGCTCTGCTTGCATAAGTGTTTAATAGAACCGGTTCTGTAGACATCTATGTGGAATCAGCTGACGACGATGTAAAAGGAGTGTGCTTCTTCTTGGCACTAATATCGACCTGAAAGGCTGAGTTCATACTTCAGTTATTTGGTCAGTTTTGGCCCTGTGACTGCCCAAATAAGTGAAGTGTGCAGTGATTCTAAGAGTGACGCCTGTCATCTGCATGTCATACTGACTCACAGTATTATTTCACTACCACAGCAGACTCCCTATGCTTGTTACTGCAAGGCACAGTGTTCTACACCACTATAAAGGCTTTCTGAAGCCAGGAAAATAGACGTTTTTTAACTCGATTTGCCGCAAATAAATTCAGATCAAACCAAATTCTTTCAAAAAAATGTGGTGAACCGGCCAAATCGAATTTTTGAAAAATTCACTCATCTCTAATTATTATTATATAATTAATACATACAAAGTTGTAGGACATTTATAATATATCATCATAAACCTTTTGGCTGTTTTCAATTATTTCTTCCAGTTTATTTTTGTACTTCTGTTAAATGAAAACTGTCAACAAGCAGGTTAACTGTAGATCTTACTCCAACTTTAGATTTATTCTGACAACTTGTGTGAGAACCTAGTTTGGCTCAAAAATACATAAATGCCTAACGCTCCTTATAGCTGAACATGGAAACAGACATACAGTGGATATAAAAAGTCTACACACCCCTGTTAAAATGTCAGGATTCTGTGCTGTAAAAAAATGAGACAAAGATAAATCATTTCAGAACTTTTTCCACCTTTAATGGGACCTATAAACTGCACCACTCAATTGAAAAACAAACTGAAATATTTTTGGTGGAGGGAAGAAAACAAAAAACTAAAATAATAAAGTCGATTCGCTCATTCCTAATAATGAGGGCTTACAATCTACATGAATTATATGACTATGCAGCATACAGCTTTAGCTCAAGCTGCCTCTGCTTTTTGTGCTGCAAAGTAAGAATGTTTTTAAAAATATAAATTGTAATAGTTTATTTTTATCCATTAACAAAATGCAAAGTGAATGAACAAAAGAGAAATCTAAATCAAATCAATATTTGGTATGATTGCCTACACATTTGTTAACCCCAAATATACAGCCAATGTCATTAAGAACTTCAGATATTTAGTGTAAAGAACAAGAAGTGGAAATGATGATATAATCCCACAGAGCCCTGATCTCAACATCATCGAGCCTGGGATTACATGAAGAGGCAGAAGGATTTGAGCAGATTTATATCCACAGAAGATCTGTGGTTGGTTCTCCAAGATGTTTGGAATAACCTCCACAAGTGTACCTAGTTGATATTGATACTGTTTTGAAGGCAAAGGTTGATCACACCAAATATTGATTTAGAGTTCTCTTTTGTTCATTCACTTAGCATTTTTTGTGCTAAAAATATACATTAGTATTTTTTGAAGCATTCTCATTATATATCAGGGTAGCTGCTGACATGGTGGAAATAGAAAATGGTTTGAATAAAAAATAAATGATTGACAATTAAACTATTTTTTTTTCCGACAGCCTGCATAACAGCTTAGGTGTGTTTCATTTGTCAGGAGAAGAAGTATGACCTGTATTTCCCTATGGAATAGTCACTGGTTTATTACTCAGATTTCAGGAGAAAAGGGTTGTGACCTCTCTGCACAAGGGCAGAACATGAACCAGATTTATTCTCTGTCTTCCATGTACTATCCAGTAATATGTACATAGAGTCTTATCTTGCACGATTATTACAGAAATTCAGATGAATATGATGCTACTAATGTGTCAGCTGTAAAGAGGACCATATAGCTACTTAATAGAAAGCGTTATAGTTAACAGATTATTCTTCAATACAGATACATGGTTACAGAGTTAATACAATCAAAAAAAAAAGTTCAACCAAAGCATAGGTGGGGATGTAAATTTTAGAGAAATGTGAGTGAAACCCAGATTTCTATACATTTTCATAAGCATTAATGTTATTTACTTTAAAAATTTTATCTAAGCCCTTATTAGAACTGCCCACTGTTCCTGTTGTGACCATGTCCAGAAGTAGTCTATTCCACAGATTCACAGTTCTTACAGTGAGCCCACTCCATATGCGGCAGGTGCTGGCTGTATCATACAGCAGGCACCTGGCCGCAATGACAGGGAACAGTGATCATGCCAAACCCTGTCATTTAACCCCTCAGATGCCATGTTCAATGCAGATTGCAAAATCTGTGAGGTAAGACAGAGGCATGCGGCTCCTTCTGCCTTCAGATCGGAGCCCCGCAGTGAAATTGCGGGGTCTGATCAATCATCATAGCATCCTGGATGCTTCTGAAGCCTTCCAGATCTACCATGGTAAGCTCCCTGCGGCGCTGTGTATGAGGTAAAGCTCAGCAGGGAGCATGTCAAAATCGTATTCATTCTAATCGATCTCTATAAGGCTACATGCACACGAATCCGCGGATCCGCAAAACAAGTATCGCTGCATCCGAAAATGTCTGAACTATTAAAAGATTTTTTTAAATTTCCTGTGTAATGTAAGCTGTAATGAAAAAAAAAAGAAAATCATGCAATTCGCCATTTTTGGGTCATGTTGTTCCCCAAAAGAAAGTGAATAACAGTGATCAAAAAGTAGTACATACCACAAAAATGGTACAAGTAAAAACTACAATTTGTTCCACAAAAAATAAGCCCTCATACAGCTCTTCAGACCGATATATAAAAAAGTTATGGCTGTCAGAAAATGGCAATGCAAAGAAAATTTTTTCTTTTTTAAAAGGTTTTTTATATTTTTTTAAAGTAATTAAACAAAATAAACCTTACAATTAAATGTTGTTGCCAGTGCCATATTGAAGTGTTTGGACATATTTTGTATGTTTCTCCCCCTTTTAGGATTGACTGTCTGGGTTTGGAATGGTCAATTTGTCAACAAAATGTATGTTTACTCTTTAATTGTGAGGAGATGGAGGTTCTTTGCCAATTGTATGTCGGAGCCAGTAGCATGAGGAAGGGGACACATAGTGGCCACAAACTGCTTGTGTGTTGCCACTAGGTGGTGGAGCTGGGGGTGTTGGAGCTGATGAAAAGGGATGTCTCTTGCAAAATAGGTAGAGTACAGTGCATTAAATGTTAGTCAGAGTGAGAAACCTGCTAAAGTCTCATCTCAGATATTTTGGTGGAAGGGAACCTTTGTCGTACTCCAGATAGTGTGGGGGGTTTAGATCACTGTGTGGGACCGAGAGAAGCCAACTGCAGTTGAACCCAGTGACTCTTGATACCGGACCAAGAATGAATAACCAGCAGCATCCCAGTGTTGTGTAATATGAGGTTCAAGTGCTGAGAGAACTGTAACCAACCAGCTTAAAAGACACCATGTGATGGCCAGCGATTGGGAGTGAAACTACACATAGTGCTTGATAAGGGGCTTCTAAATGATATAGGCCCGAAACGTCGCTATAAGCTACACTAATGTACACTAGCCTGTCTGGCTGAATAAATACCCCACTTTGCAATCATTACTGGAGTGCTGTCAGTTATTTCAGTGAATTTGCTTTATATGTCTCTTTCTCTAAATACACTTTCCAGTCTCTCCAAAATAACCACATGCAATTAGACTCTTATTAACTCCTTCTGCAATTCCTGGGTTGAGAGGTTCAGAATTTAGACATGGGTTGCCAGTCCATCTCAAAATGTGGTAAATATCACTAAAGTCTCTTAAACCATAAATGAGCGAATACCTAAATGCCATTATCTTGCATGGCCTGAATGGTTATTGACCTTCTATAAAGTATAGTCTCCTTCCTTCAGGGGTACACTTGTAGTAGAGTTTCTCCTTTGGTAGATTTAATTTCACAGACAGAGGTTCTCTGGATGTGGTCTGCAGGAACTCTCTCACACATGTCCTTCCTGTAGCTCTGCTCAGACTAGACTCCTCAACTAGCCAGGTGGGCAGACCTGGTCCATCACCCTGGTAACCTAAAAAGTCTGCCAGTTATTAAACCTTTATTGCCCACACATTGCTGTTAGGAACACACAGTGCATAAAGAAGTGAATGCTTCAATAATAAATCACAACATTTAACTTGACAACATTGAATTAACTCTTTTGGCAATAATTAACCCTTTGCAGTAGTTATTTTGGGGTACTTCACTACTGTTCTAGTTTTGAGTCTCTGTTAAGTACTGCATATGTGTTGATTGACTTCTATCGGCACTTCTTTCTATGATAGATTTTTCTTTTAATAATATTAATAATATAGAGGTCCGGTATACTGTAGATTTCCAGAGAAATTTGTGATAGGGCCGCTAAATAAATGTCACTATACAATATTATGTAGATATTTTATCCACCTTGAACGACATTCAGACAAATAGTTTCTGTCTTCTGTCCACACCATGACAAAGGGAGGATGACACAGTGATTGATTCAATTGTCTACAGGGAATGGGGTGTTTGCTGACATTCAGGCGCAGACTAACAGGTAGATACACTGGACTACTGAGGTGAAACCATATTTACATCACGTCAAGCACTGCAATGGAACGAGGCTACCAAAACAATTATTTTACCCGTTATGCTCAAAAATGTGTTTGTTGAGTGAATGCTGCACTACGTTACTTCTGACCTGGCGTACACATTGCTGTAAATGTATTTTATTTAATGGCTAACTAGTCTGAATAACTTGCAAATGATATGCAGGGCATTAGTACGGTGGGATGTTCAAAGCAGAATTGTATTAAAACAGGAATCTATTTTAACTATAGGAAAAACCCCAAGGGGAAAATAGTGTTTTGTATATGCGGTGTAACATAACGAATGATATGCCAGATGCTAAATAATGTCTGGCTTATGGCTCCTGCATGTATTCAAGAAGAATTTGATTATTACGTCTGGAAAGGGTAGCTCACTTTTCAGCCTATTGTTAGCTGGGTTTCTGCAGCAGTTTTCCTGCAGCTATGTTTAATACAAGGATGGTATATGTTTTATTGGATCTTTCTGTTTGTTCTGTTTTTCAAAGGATATAATGTCTTTTAAAAAATGTCCTGTCTAAAAGTACAACCTTTGCCTCAGGTATATATAAGTACTTTGCAAATGAAACCCAGACAGCTGTTAATGAAATGCAGAGGGGTGTTTGTAAATGCGATACTATGAGTTCACGAGCTATAGACTTCGAGTCACAACTAGACTTATTGGGGCCCCTAGCAAGTTAAAGAGATTTGCACTACTCCAAAACAATATCCACCTTCTGCCCATCTGTCTCATGTACTTTCCTATGAGGCTCATTAATTACTTAATGAATAAACCAGCATGAAATCAGGCTGTGGTAGCTGCTTTAATTTTATGCATATTTATATGCCCAATAGACAGCTGGACTTGCGCTATGAGATGGTCCAGCCAACCATATCTTAAATCTGCCTTGTCAGAACATAGATAGAATAGATAGATAGATAGATAGATAGATAGATAGATAGATAGATAGATAGATCAGATAGATAAATAGATGATTGACAGATTTGAGATAAATAAAATTAAAGGGAATTTTTCACCACGAAATACAGTGCAATCTGCAGCCAGCATGTTATAGAGCAGTAGGACCTGAGCAGATTGGTATATATTTTTATGGCAAAAGATTCAGTAAAACTTGCAATTTATTCATTTAAACCTCTGCTCTTTTTTTATTTCTGCTTGTTTACATAATTATCAGTGACTGACAGCTATCTATGTATACACACTTACACAGACAATGCTATCAATCACTAATAACACCTCCCCTGTGTACATCTATCAGAGACTGACAGCTATCTCTGTATACACACTTACACAGAGAATGCTATCAATCACTGATAACACCTCCCTGTGTACATCTATCAGTGACTGACAGCTATCTATGTATATACACTTACACAGAGAATGCTATCAATCACTGATAACACCTCCCCTGTATACATCTATCAGTGACTGACAGTTATCTCTGTATACATACTTACACAGAGAATGCTATCAATCACTAATAACACCTCCCCTGTATACATCTATCAGTGACTGACAGTTATCTCTGTATACATACTTACACAGAGAATGCTATCAATCACTAATAACACCTCCCCTGTATACATCTATCAGTGACTGACAGTTATCTCTGTATACATACTTACACAGAGAATGCTATCAATCACTGATAACACCTCCCTGTGTACAACTATCAGTGACTGACCGCTATCTCTGTATACACACTTACACAGAGAATGCTATCAATCACTGATAATACCTCCCCTGTGTACAACTATCAGTGACTGACCGCTATCTCTGTATACACACTTACACAGAGAATGCTATCAATAACTGATAGCACCTCCCCATGTACAGATATCAGTGAGTGACAGCTATCTATGTATACACACTTACACAGATAGTTCTACCAATCACTGATAACACCTCCCCATGTACATTTATCAGTGACTGACAGGTATCTCTGTATACACACTTACACAGAGAATGCTATCGATCACTGATAAGATGGCTTCCGTTCCGTGTATAACTGAAGTCAGAAAAAGCAGAGGTTTAAATGTATAATTTACAAGTTATGCTAAATATTTTCCCACAAAATGATATATCAATCTGCTCAGCATCTCCTGCTCTATAACATGGTGCCTGCAGCAGAGGTTGTAATAACATCTGTACAGACAATTTTGCTCTATTAATACGCATGAAACCTTTCCTGCTATTTAATTAGCCCACTTTGATCCGTGAACAGCCATAAACGAGCAACACTAGGGTTACCACATGGCCTGGTGTCGGTACTATTTTTTTCTGGCAATTATGCTTGCCAGTAATTTTATGATGTCTAGGTTAACTCCTTGGTTTGGCTAGTTCCCGCAATGCTGCTGAACTCCTCCCATTCAAATTCCCAATGATCGCATGTCAGGAGTATCAGCAAGAAGATGAATGGGACAGTTCAGCAGAAACTGGTCCGGATGGGCTGGATTGACTTTTGCTTCCAGGAACCCGGTTAGTGGAGTTGGGCTGTGCTGCACTCCTCTGACTGCAAAGAGAGCTGCCAGAGCTATGACATCAGAGGTGAGGAAAGGAGGCCAATGTCAGACAACAGGTCGACTCCGGAGTCAAGACTCAAAAGTGAGGTATGATCAAGTTCTGCTCCTGTCTTGTGTTCTCCTTTCACTGCCTTTAGGTGCTCAGTTCCCATTGTCCACCAATTTCTCTGTCTCTGAGCCTGGCTTTTATTACAGTTAGATTACATGGACCCATTAGTGCTATCCCACAAGGAGCTGGAGTTTGGGGCTGCTGCTCTGACTGCACCTGCATGCCCTGTCTGAGCCGCTGAGTTTCTCATACCTGATGAGAGAGACAGAAAAACAGTCAGAGGCTCAGCTGCTCAGCGAGGGCATGCTGGTGCAGTGCAGTCAGGATATGATGTTTGGACTTACAGTGGCTCACCCATCCCGGTTCTACAGATTAGGTGGACTCTCCACGGCACACCCACTGCCGATAATTAGCAATAATAAAGTTGAAATAGTTTGGAGGGCACTCAAATATCTGATGTTGCAAGGAACTGTCTTAAATGCATACACGATTTATTAATTCCAAGAAAAAAGGGATGTCCGGCACTGCTGGATTGTCTGGTGCAATTTCTTCCTTTTATTAACGTGGCAACAAGGATTGTACACACACACTGTACAGCGGTAAAATTGACGCGTTTCGGACTGTAAAGTACTAAGTGGTTACGACTAAGGACTTTACAGTCCAAAACGCGTCAATTTTACCGCTGTACAGTGTGGGTGCACAATCCTTGTTGCCACGTTAATAAAAGGAAGAAATTGCACCAGACAATTTAGCAGTGCCGGACATCCCTTTTTTCTTGAAACTACTTTTCAGATGCTTTTCTGAACGACCGTGCACGCTGAAATCGACATATGGGTGAGCTGGAAATTTTCTTTGAATTACGATTTATTAATTGTAATATATACATAAAATACACAAACAAATCAAAAAAGGGTTAAAAATATGGGATAGAAGTATACCAATAATTCTATAGATGAGCAAATAAAATTATATAATATAAAATTAAAATAAAAACTAGAATATATAGTTGCAAATAATTGTATCAAATAGATTTGATTTGATATATATTTGGATGCAGGAGCATGATTGTAGCATTAGTTTATATATATATATATATATATATATATATATATATTTATATAATGTTACATTTATATATTAAATATATTTATATATGTGCCCCCGTCACTGTAGTTATGCCCAGAAATTACCCTGGGACCGCGGGACAGCCACTGAAATCTGGGACTGTCCTGCAGGATCCGGGATGGTTGGGAAGTTTGCTGATGGGCCAAAGTAATACTGGGGATGTAGAGCACTGATAAGTTGGCTACCTCTCTGGGCAAACATAACATTCTGACCACACTGCACCAGCATGCCCTGGTGGAACAGCTGAGTTTCTGATCAGTCTTCTGTCCCTCTTATCAGGTATGAGAAACTCAGCTGCTATGCCAATGGCGTGGTGCCAATGTTCAAAAAGGATCCAAAAACAGAGCCCGGAAACTATAGGCCGGTAAGTTTAATATCTGTTGTGGCTAAACTGTTTGAAGGTTTTCTAAGAGATGCTAACTTGGAGTACCTCAATGAAAATAAGTAAATAACGCCATATCAGCTTGGCTTCATAAGGGATTGGTCATGTCAAACTAATTTAATCAGTTTCTATGAGGAGGTAAGTTCTAAACTTGACCGCGGCGAATCAATGGGTGTAGTATATCTGGACTTCTCCAAAGCATTCGATACTGTACCTCATAAAAGGTTAGTATATAAAAGGAGAATGCTTGAACTGGGAGACAATATCTGTATGTGGATAAGGGTACTTTCACACTAGCGTAATTCTTTTCCAGTATTGAGTTACGTCCTAGGGGCTTAATACCGGGAAAAAAAACTGATCAGTTTAATCCTAATGCATTCTGAATGGAGAGAATTCCGTTCAGGATGCATCAAGTTCAGACCCTCTTACATTTTTTGGCCGGAGAAAATACCGCAGCATGCTGCGGTATTTTCTCCTTAAAAAATTCCGGAACACTTGCCGGATTCCATTGAAATATATAAAATTACCGCATTGATGGATCCAATCTTGCGCAGACCTTTAAAAATGTGAAAAAGTTAAATACCGGATCCGTTTTTTACGGATGACAACTGGAGAGACGGATCCAGTATTGCAATGCATCCGAATCCGTCTACAAATGGTAACCGTTTGCATATAGATTGCTGGATCTGGCAGGCAATTCCGGCGACGGAATTATCCAGCAACGCAAGTGTAAAAGTACCCTAAGTAACTCGCTCAGTGATAGAAAACAGAGGGTGGTATTATCGGTACACAATCAGATTAAGTCATTGTGACTAGTGGGGTACCTCAGGGGTCAGTATTGGGCCCTATTCTCTTCAATATATTTATTAATGATCTTGTAGAAGGCTTGCACAGTAAAATATCAATTTTTGCAGATGACACTAAACTGTGTAAAGTAATTAACACCGAAGAGGACAGTTTTCTCCTACAGAGGGATCTGGATAGATTGGAGGCTTGGGCAGATAAGTGGCAGATGAGGTTTATCACTGACAAAGTAAGGTTATGCACGTGGGAAGAAATAATGCAAGTCACCCGTACATACTAAATGGTAAAACACTCGGTAACACTGACATGGAAAAGGATCTAGGAATTTTGGTGAACCGCAAACTAAGCTGTAGATACCGGTGCCAGGCAGGTGCTGCCAAGGCCAATAAGATAATGAGTTGTATCAAAAGGGGCATAGATGCCCATGATTAGAACATAGTCCTGCCACTTTACAAATCACTACTAAGACCACACATGGAGTACTGTGTACAGTTCTGGGCTCTTGTGAACAAGGCAGACATAGCAGAGCTGGAGAGGGTTCAGAGGAGGGCAACTAAAGTAATAACTGGAATGAGGGAACTACAATACCCTGAAAGATTATCAAAATTAGGGTTATTCACTTTAGAAAAAAGACGACTGAGGGGAGATCTAATAACTATGTATAAATATATCAGGGCTCAATACAGAGATCTCTCCCATCATCTATTTATCCCCAGGACGGTGACTGTGATGAGGGGATATCCTCTGCGTCTAGAGGAAAGAAGGTTTCTACACAAACATAGAAGAGGATTCTTTACGGTAAGAGCAGTGAGACTATGGAACTCTCTGCCTGAGGAGGTGGTGATGGTGAGTTCACTAAAAGAGTTCGAGGGGCCTGGATATATTTCTAGAGTGTAATATTACAGGTTATACTTACTAGAGATGGGTTGTTGATCCAGGGAGTTATTCTGATTGCCTGATTGGAGTTGGGAAGGAATTTTTTCCCCTAAAGTGATGAAAATTGGCTTCTACCTCAGTTTTTTTTTTTTTGGCCTTCCTCTGGATCAACTTGCAGGATAAGAGGCTGAACTGGTTGGGCAGATGTCATTCTTTTTATTTAATGTATGGCCATTTATGCCATTTATATTCCCAGTATGGTTATGTATGAAAGTGACAAAGTTAACCTACTTTGACACAGCCCCTGCAAGAAGTTGGGTGTGGATACTAGTTCTGCCCTTAGAGCTGTCTAGCTAGTCTAGTGCTAGCTAAGCAAGAGAGTGGAAGTTCTACGTGCCCCACTTCTCACACAACTGGTCCAAAGACCCAAAAAATCACCTTTTCTGAAGATTATCTACTGAGTGAAAGTCATTATCAGTTCTACAGTACTCCAGAGAGAGAGAGAGAGAGATAAAGGAAGGTCTTGAGTCTGCATGGCTAAGCATTGGAGTCAACCAGTAAGGTATTTTTTGCTCATCAAAGTTGATAGACATTATGGCTGTGAGAGGGACATTCTTGAGAAATCCTGCCCATGTGGATATGACCTGGCCAGTCATATCTTAAGCCCTCTACCTCTCAATTGGAAATTACAACCATCATTGCAAAAGCAAAATTGCCAGCCATAGATTCTGCAGAATGAGACTTTGGGAACGCAGAGATGCTCAAATCCATACATTGCTATCTGTGAAAATTTTGAACTTTGAATTGTTGATACTCCCCATTCTGCACATTAATAAAGAGAGACATTTATTTTCTACATCTGGCCTGTTTACTGACTTTTGTGCCATATGACAGCCATTGCACCCTACACCTCCTGCCTTGCAACAAACCTACAACATCAAAGGTATCCCAACTACCATCAGATCGGAGCCCCAATCAGGGTGTGCCCCAAGAGAAAAAAGGGTGCACCATCTTTTCACTGCCGTGGCTCTAAGGAGCATCAGTGTGAGGATTGCCACTGTGATTGACCGTTACAGCCAGAGCCGCTACCACTCCCATCCTCCGCCCTGCTCCTCTAGAGATAGTTGGCGCAAGAAGTTCTCTTTAAGATATAGTAATGGAGACTATGGTAAAGTAAAATGTAAGGGGGATAGACCTTAAAGGCAGAATCTTTCTGGCCTTCAGTGATAAGCTCTGTCCCCACCACCTGCCACCAATGCCCACACTCTCCTCAGTCGGGGTATGTCCTTCCCCATGATACAATATTGCACAAAGTCTCTCACAAGGTTGCTTATAGGCAGCAGGCTGGCTGGTCTTCGTCATGGGCCTGACTATTGTATTGGCCTTGACTGCTATCAAAAAGCACAAACTAGGTGACTTCTCGCTACACCTCAGCTCCAGCCTCAACTACTTTGCAATGTTCAGCTGTGTTTTTGCCATGTCAAGAGATGAAATAGTGCACCCTTATAGCTACTGTCACCTCCACTGCTAGCTAGCTACACACAGGAATCTGCAGTTTCTTCCAGATCACACTTGGCCTCAGGCACTCATGTGTTTGCTGTCTTCTTGAGGATTGCCGCTATGTCTGTTTACCCTCGGTCAGCCATGTGCTGTATCTACAGCTTAAGGACCTGAATAAGCCATATGGACAAATGGTCCACTGCATCTGTACACCATATCATTAAACAGAAAAAAAAAACAGAGCAAGACATTGCAGACCAACCGTGTTACCTCCCACCAACATTCAGTCACACTCAGGGCCCATGCAGGGCCCTTTTCTTTTGTGGTACCGCAGCTGGTGTTTCCACATAGTACATACAGTATTTAACTTATATTACATACCTAATATGGCATATTATTTAATTGCAGGTTACATGGTTCACTAAATGCAGGGAGATATAATGACGCACAATAACATAACACATACAAACTCGAAGAAAAGCATACTTACCTGCTCTCTGCCACTCTGTTCAAGCTCCTTCGGTTCCCTACTGCCATTGCTGACGTAAGCGCCAGGTGGACGATGATCATGTGTGCCAC
>CM065589.1:193320895-193338589 GCA_033119425.1 Bufotes viridis
TAAATCAAGAAAATGGCAAGTGATTTGATTCAGAGAATGCATGGAAAATACGGATAAAGTCTAGAAGGTTAAAAAATCTCTATAAATATATGCCGAGGAAAAACATACCCATAATCTACAGTCTGAGAGAACCAGCCCAATACGGGGTGCCAGTGTGTAGGTTGGATTTCTTCTGGAGACACATACTGTTAGCAGTATGATAGCATTTGCGTGAGCACGCTCACAAAGTGACCCGTCTCTTCCTCTAAGACTTCTCTGTCAGGTGGCCCAGTTGAATAAGATTACCTGAAAGTATTAAGAAAAATATTAAAATAAGTGGGAGAGTTTATGAAAAACCACTTAACAGGCTCATCTCACAACGACAATCTCTTGTCTATCTTGGGTGAATGAGCATGTGTTCATTTTACAGGCAGAATGAATTGCTGAATCGATGCTAAAGAGAATTCAACTGGAAAGGAAAATCCAGACTGTTCACTGAAAAATATCCAATCATTATGGTAGTTTTATAAGGGTACATTCACACTAAGCGTTAGTGTGATCCGGCAGGCAGTTCCGTTGTCGGAGCTGCCAGCCGGATCCGCCGTTCAGTGTGACAACTGACAGCATTTGTAGGCGGATCCGGGTGCGGATCCGTCTACAAATGCATTACAAAGCAGATCCGTCTCTCCGCTTGTCATGCGGATGGGCCGGATCCGTCTTCAGTCTTTCACAGTTTTCCGTCCTTCAGTTGTTTTGCAATGCCGGATCCGGCACTAATGCAAGTCAATGTAAATTAATGCCGGATCCGGCATTCCAGCGACTGATCAGGCATTTTGGGCGGACATAATACCGCAGCATGCTGCGGTATTATGTCGACCAAAACGCCCTGACAGTGACTGAACGGAAGGCATACTGATGCAAACTGAGCAGTTTCTATCCATTCAGATTGCATTGGGATATGCCTGATCAGTTCTTTACCGACATAGAGTCCGAGGACGGAACTCTATGCCGGAAAGAATAACGCAAGTGTGAAAGTACCCTTATCAGCTGATCATCACAAATAATACAGTACCTAGCAAGCAGAGGGTATGGCTTCCTTCCAGACAAACACACACGCTCTGCACTGTTCTCCCGACTCAGGAACAAAATGAATTTATGAAAGAGTCCATTGGACTCGATCTGAATAATCTCTGAAAGAGAGAGACACATAAGGGAAAAGAAACAGAAAAATAGATGATGCATCATATCACCTCAACACCATCTCGTTAACGTTAGGACTACAGTGAGCCTGCCCAGTGACATTAGATTTGTGTTGCCAGAACTTTTCAATGTTAACAATCCTCCTCAATTTTATGCCCATTGGCTCTACAGCCATCTATGTCTGGGGCCATATCTTCCTCTACTGTGCTGAATATGCAAGAGTAATACCATAGATAGCTGTCGGATAAATGCTCATTTGGCTGACCGCTATCTCTTCCGCCTCCACAATACACCATGCACGTTTTATCAATGGGAAGAAGGAAATAAGCCTCGGCTAGGTGGAGGCTTATCTCCCTTGAAAACAAAATCATTTTATCATGCCCAAACCAAAAAAAACAAAAGAATTTTTTGCGGCTTGGGGGAGGACCCATTCACTTCAATGGGGCCGCAAAAGATGCGGACAGCACTCCATGGGCTGTCTGCATCCGTTGCACCGTTCCGTGGCCCCGCAAAAATTATGAGTCATGTCCTATTCTTGTCTGTTTTGCAGGCAAAAATAGGCATTTCTATAAAGGGCTGCCCGTTCCGCAAATTGCGGAAGGCACACAGGGGCATCCGTGTATTGCGGATCCGCAAAACACGGCACGGTCGTGTGAACAAGCCCTAAGGCCTGTATTAGACCTGCAGATCAGCATTTCCTGACAATCACCTGATCGTCAGCGGAGGGGACCACTGCTATTACATACAGCGATCTCCCCACAGTATGGGGAGAAGCAATCACTAAAGCCATCACTACGCCCTCATACTAAATTATTTTTGCCGGCAGCAAAAATGGAAGCTATCCGCTTTTCAAGTACCTGTTTTAGCAGATGGAAAATCGGACCACGGCTGCATGCATGAGGTGTTAAATCAATTTCTCAAGTTCAGAAATGAGACATTTACTTACATCTGGGGTCAAGACTGATAGATGTGAAATCAAAGCAGGAACAGACATTATGGATGAGGAAGGAAGCGGAGAAGATTGTCCGAAAAGTTGTGCGGCCAGCACGGACTGGGAAAAGAAATCAAAAATGACTACTATTCCAAAAAAATGATTAAACAATACAAAAGTCACTATTCTATGCTAAACAAAATCAGGAGGCATGCAACTAAAATGATATCAGAGCTTCAAAAAAAATGAAATGAATGTACTTTAAGGACATGGACACCTTTGAGGGCAGTTTTTTTATTACTGCATTCTACTCATTTTGGACTAAAATTCATTTTTGGTCTTTATTAAACATTTTCAACAAGTGATAGATCCACTGTGTCTGCAGATACACTGAACGTGAAAGCTGTAAAGGAAGTACTGTTAATAAACTTTAAATAAAGACCAACTGGAAAGAGTAGAATGCCATAGTAAAAAACATTCTATAGGTGACCATAGCCTTTAAAAGTATAGCTTTCATATAATTTCAGGCTATAGCCATAAAATGTCATGATTAGATATACGTAATCTGAAATACTGTCTCTGTTAACCAGCAACACTGTATACATCACCACACACAAGTATCAGAATGAATCATACCGCAATGCCAGGGAAAACAATGCTGTCAATGTGGCTTTAGACAGAGATGGGCGTGATCGAGCCAGGCCACTGGTGAGAAGGATCTGAAAAAACGAGATTTTGTGAGAACTCACCTGTAAAATCTGTTTCTCGCTGTAGTCATTGGGGGACACAGACCGTGGGTATAGCTGCTTGCTGCCACTAGGAGGCGACACTAGGCTCAAAGCTGTTGGCTCCTCCTCTGCCTGCTATACCCCCTCCAGCAGGAGAGAACCTTCAGTTTGTGCAAAAAGCAGTAGGAGAAGCAAAACATCAGAAAACAAAAAACAATACACACAACCACCGGACCCAAGCGGAACGCAACTGTCCAACAAGAACGGAACTCAATTGTGCCTTGAACAACCTAGGGTGGGTGCTGTGTCCCCCAATGACTACAGCGAGAAACAGATTTTACAGGTGAGTTCTCACAAAATCTCGTTTTCTGCTTACATCATTGGGGACACAGACCGATGGGGCGTCCCAAAGCAGTCCCTAGGGAGGGAACAAAACTTGGAACGCTGCACAGCTCACAGAGCGGCCTGTAGCACCAGCCTACCCAGAGCCGCATCCGCAGAAGCCAGAGAATGAACCCTGTAGAACTTTGTAAACGTATGAAGGGAAGACCATGTTGCAGCTTTACACAACTGAGCTGCTGAGGCCTGGTGAAAATGAGCCCATGAAGCGCCAAGCGCCCTCGTAGAATGGGCCGTAATCCCCGGAGGGTGTCTTATCCGAAGACGGTAACATTCCAAAATCGTGGAACGGATCCATTTAGAAGCGTCACTTTCGAGGCTGCCATTCCTTTCCTGGCGCCTTCCGGGAGAACGAACAAGGCGTCCGTGCGTCTAAAGGGGGCCACCGCCGCCAGATAAATGCGCAGTGCCCGAACCACATCCAACCTGTGCAATAAGACCTCACGCGGGTGAGAAGGCTGAGGACAAAGAGACGGTAACACGATGTCCTCATTGATATGAAAGCGCTGAGACCACCTTGGGCAAAAGAGCGGAACAGGACGGAGCACTACTTTGTCCTGGTGAAAAATCAAAAATGGTTCACGGCAGGAAAGGGCCGCCAGCTCCGAGACTCTACGGATCGAAGTGATGGCTACCAGAAACGTCACTTTCCATGACAACAGACGGAGAGAAGCCTCCCGCATAGGCTCAAACGGGGGCTGCTGAAGAACCCTAAAACCAAGTTGAGGTCCCAAGGGTGTAGAGGGGTCGGTAGGGGGAACAGTATGTGCCACGCCCTGGAGAAAAGTTTTCACCGGACCCATGCTCGCCAAGGACCGCTGGAAGAGAATGGAAAGCGCCGAAATCTGGCTCTTCAATGAACTGGCGCCAATCCCAGTTCAAGTCCCGACTGGAGGAAGGCCAAGATGATTGGCAAGGAAAAAGACCTAGGAGAAAGATTCCGCTCCTCACAAAAATGCAGGAAAGACTTCCACGTCCTGTAATAAATTCTAGAGGAAGCCGGCTTCCTTGCCCTGATGAGAGTCCGGACAACTGCATCCGAGAACCCTCTCCGCTTCAGAATGAAGGTTTCAAGAGCCACGCCGTCAAACGCAGAGTATGTAAACTCTGGTGGAAGACGGGCCCTTGAGACAACAGGTCGTGTCTGAGAGGAAGCGGATACAGGAACGTCCCTAGAAGGAGGATCAGATCCAGTACCAAGCCCTGCGAGGCCAATCCGGGGCAATCAGCAGAGTCTGAATCCCTTCCCACTTGATCCTGCGAAGGACCCGAGGCAGAAGGGACAACGGGGAAACACGTACAGGAACTGGAATCCGTCCCACGGAGCCACCAGAGCGTCTATGCCGCATGCGGCGGGATCGTTCTGCGCGGGCAAAGTAAGCCGGAAGCTTCCGGTTGAGGCATGAGGCCATCAGATCCACCTCCGGCCGTCCCCAACGTTGACATAGGTCGTCGAACACCTCCGGATGGAGGGACCATTCCCGGGTCTATTGAGGTCCGGCTCAAGAAGTCGGCTGTCCAGTTGGCAACCCGGGGATGTGCACGCCGACAACGCCGGGACATGGGCTTCCGCCCACCTCAGAATCTTCGCTGCCTCGGCCATGGCCGCCGAGCTGCGAGTCCCCCTTGATGGTTGACATATGCCACCGCCGTGGCATTGTCCGTCTGAACCCGAACGTGCAGACCTCTCAGGAGAAGTGACCAATGGCGTAGGGAAAGGAAGATTGCTCGGAGTTCCAGAACATTTATGGTCAGTTTGGACTCCGATGGAGACCAGATCCCTTGAACCGTGCGGGTACCCAGGACCCCTCCCCAGCCGTGTAAGCTGGCGTCGGTCGTGACGACTGTCCACCTGACCGGAAGGAAAGACTTCCCCACCTCCAGGTGGGCGGGGTTGAGCCACCACCGAAGATCGGAGCGAACTTGCTGTGGAAGGGAAATGCACTGATCCAGAGAATCCTGGGATTTGTCCCAACGAGACAGAATCGCCCCTGAAAAGTTCTGGTGTGAAATTGGGCGTGCGGAGCGGCTTCGAAGGAGGCCACCATGAGCCCCAGGACTCGCATACAAGTCCGTATGGAAATGGATCGATGCCGAAGCAATCGGCGGATTGCTGAGCGAAGAGTCCGCACCTTGTCCCCTGGAAGGCACACACATGCCCCGCCCGGTATCCAATATCATCCCGAGGAATCTTATCCGAGTAGATGGACAGAGAACGGACTTCCGATGATTCACCAGCCACCCAAAGCGGGCGAGGGTGTCCAAGGTGATCTGCAGGCTCTCCTCGCACTGTCTGAACACAGGCGCCTTGGCGAGGATATCGTCGAGTGCGGGATCACCGTGATCCCCCTTGAGCGCAGAAGACCCATCAGAGGGGCGAGAATTTTGGTAAAGACTCGCGGCGCTGTCGCTAAGCCGAAAGGCAAGGTGACGAATTGGTAGTGATCGGAAAACACCGCGAACGCAGAAAACGCTGGTGAGCGGGAGAGATGGGAACGTGCAAGTAGGCGTCCTGGATATCTACGGAAGCCAGATACTCCCCTGAGACAAGGAAGCGATGACTGAGCGTAGCGATTCCATGCGAATCGACTGACTCGAAGGTAACGGTTTACCCTCTTGAGGTCCAACACTGGGCGGACCGCGCCCTCCTTCTTGGGAACAATGAAGAGATTGGAATAGAAGCCGGAAAACGCTCCGCTTCGGAACTGGTGCAATAACTTCCTGACCCGCAGGTCGCGTACTGCCTGAAGGAACGCCTGAGCCCGAGCCGGTTCCTTGGGGGCGGGACGGAAAGAACCGATTTGGCGGCATGGACTTGAACTCCAGTTTGTAACCCGAGGAGACAACTTCTAACGCCCAGGCGTCTGAAATGTGGGCCCGCCAAACCTCCTGAAAATGAAGAAGCCGTCCCCCCACCCCAGAAGGTGGGGGCGCACCTTCATGCTGTGGGCTGTTTCTCCGAGGAGGAACGTTTGGGCTGAGCACGTGAGCGCCAGGCGGGCTGAGGTTTGAAGGACGGCTTACGCCTATTGTCCTGTGCTGAGCGTCCCGAGGAAGATGACGCCGCGGGACGAGTGCCTGAGAAGCGGCGAAAGGAATGACGCTGGGAAGAAGGACGTGGACGAAAAGAACGCTCGGCTTAGGTTGGGAAGGTGGGTGCTCTTTCCACCCGTGGCTTCCGATATAATGTCGTCCAATCTGGAGCCAAAGAGCCGAGAACCCTCAAACGGAAGTGACAGAAGGGAACGTTTTGAGGAAGAGTCGGCCTGCCAGGCCTTGAGCCAAAGCTCCCTTCGGATGGAGACCGCAAAGGCGGAAGACCGCGCAGTCAGAGAACCCGCATCCAGAGCTGCCTCACAGAGGTATTTCCCTGCCTGAGCTATCTGAAGAGCCAGATCCTGCAATTCAGATTGAGAAATTTCAGAGTCTAAATCTTGGCGGAGCCTAAGAGCCCACTCCGACACAGCCTTGGCTACCCATGCCGAGGCGAAAATTGGCCGAAGGGCCGAACCAGAGGCCGAAAAAACCGATTTCGCCAGGGAGTCGATTCGGCGATCCACCGGATCCTGAAGGGATGAGCCATCCGCAACCGGAATGGCCGTATTCTTGGCCAAGCGAGCAACCGGCGGATCCACCTTCGGGGGCGTAGACCACTTAGCCACGCTGTCCTGAGGAAAAGGGTAAAGCAGGTCAAGGCACTTAGGAGTTAGGAAACGCGAGCCTGGCTGTTCCCATGCCTTAGTGGTGAGAACTGAAAAATCCTCATGGACCGGAAAGGATTTAGGAGACTGCTTAGTCCGCAAAAAAGAGACGCTCTGAGGGTTTGAGGACGAGTCCCCTTCCTGGAGCTGGAAGGTGTCTCTGACCGCCACGACTAAACTATCCACCAGAGCCGCCATTTGTGAGGAACGGTCTGGGTCCGGGTCCTCATCAGAGTCAGCGACTTCCCCTTCGGACGAGGGGTCCCCAACTAACGAAGACGCCTTGGACCTAATTCCTGGAGGCGAAGGGGATGCATCTGGAGAGGAGGAGCACTCCTGTCTAGGACGCTTACTAGGATTCCTGCCCCTAGGGGATACGACCTGAGTAGAGGCAGGTTGTACCGGGGCTGACGACTCAACCAAGCGACCCATCAATGAAAGGGTGGATTGGGAAATCTTAGATAGGTCCGTCACCGCCTGGGACAGGACCTTGGCCCATTCTGGCTCAGAATTATCCGCAGGAGGGATCACTGCAGTGGCGATTAACTGCGGAGGCCCGCTCTGAGAGGCCTGGCAAGAGGCGCAGAGGGGGCTGGAGCGACCCTTAGAAAACTTCACATCGCAGGAAGTGCAGGCATAATGAGTAATCTTACAAGGCGCCTGAGGAGCTGGGTCTGCTGGGTCCGACATGACCAGTGTAAGGGGCCGGAGGGGGTTAATAGCAGAGTTTGTCCTACCAGAGTGAGCGGCAACCTGGTGCCCCCTAGTAACAGCTGCAGCAGTGGAAGACCACGGACTTTCAGGGCCGGTAGAAGGCGGTGGAAGGCTGGCAGAGGTCTGGCAGAAGCTGGCAGAAGGCTGAAGTCTCACAGCGACTGAACTTCAGGGAACTGCAGAGAGCGCTGGAAGGGAAACTCCACCCCCACCTCACTGATCTATGAGGGCGATAAGCTCCGCCCCCTTTTTACGCGCCCTCCTCGGGACCGGAAGAGAAGGGTCCCTGAAAATGGCGGTGAGTACCGCTGAAGGACGAGTATCTGAGGAGGGTGGGATGCTGGGAGCGGAGGTACCCTTGGGGGGGCGATGGCGCGCCGCACATCAGAGGAGGAACGCGGCACCTGAAGTGCAGAGCCCGCGCCGGCCTCCCCATAACAACGCGGTCTGTATGTGGGGCAGAGGGAGAACCGGTAAACTCAAGGGGCATTCAACCCCTGCACTGCGGCGGCCACTTAAAGGTACAGATACAAATACTCACCTATCTTCATCTGTGTTCTTCACCCTCTAAGTACCAGCAGTGCCACCTCTTCAGTCCCTGGCACAAGTGACAGGGACTGGAATGGAGGGTAGGAGCAGGTGGCCCTATGGCTGGGGGGAGCAGGAAGGTCAAGCCCTCCTGGTCCACTTTGTCTTCTTGTGGGGGGCAAAGCGGTGGCATGGACATCACCGGTCAGCCCCCCCAGGGGAAGCAGGGCTCTGTATCAGCCCTGGGTCCCCACCTGAAAGAAAAAGAAAAAGAAAACAAAAATAAAGATAAAAATAAAAATCCACCCTGTATAACAGGGTATCTGCCTCCTACGACACTAAGCTTAAAACTGAAGGTTCTCTCCTGCTGGAGGGGGTATAGCAGGCGGAGGAGGAGCCAACAGCTTTGAGCCTAGTGTCGCCTCCTAGTGGCAGCAAGCAGCTATACCCACGGTCTGTGTCCCCCAATGATGTAAGCGAGAAAATACATTTCTCAAGTTTTCTACCAAGAATCATATAATTGTCCATTACCCCAAATGGAAAGAAGTGCTAACCGTACTCTAAATACAAAATAAAAACTAATAATGAGAAATTCTATGGCCAATAATACAGGAAGGTACAAGTAGTATAATATTACATCAAATAAAGGGGCTTGCATTACAAAGGGTCACTCTGCCAAGATTTTTTCTTAGGCTAGGTTCATATAGACTATTTGAACATATTCCGATACGGAATCGGCGTCAGTTTTTTTTTTTGCATGTGGTTTTGCAACGTGTTTTTGGTGCGGTATCGGCGAGGATTTTTATACCTGACCATCTTCAAAAGAAACCCTGGACGCAAAATCTGTATCAGGAAAGGACAAGACACTTCTATTTTGTGACCATTCAGCCTATCACACCCACAGTAGTTGACCCGCCGCGGCCAATGAAAGGCTATAGTATCATATGTCCATGTTCAGAGGCACCCGGAAATAGAAACTGGTGGGAGAGGCCAGGCACATATTACTTTTTACATTGTTTAATGCATTCTGAGTCTTTTATTAATACACTGGCCGGACAACCCCTTTAATGTATATATGAGGAAAGACTTATTCTCTTGGAGCCAATTTAAATATTATATTAAAGAACTCTACTATCAGCCATTGCCAAGTTATCCATTACAGAAATGACTTGCTTTAGGAGGAAGAGACAGAATACAGCGGGCAGCAGCAGCAAATTCAAATACCATGTTGATTGTGAACCTGTAGTTGCCTGATGCAGAATACAGACATGGTTTTAAGGATCAGTCTCAATCATTCAAAGAACGCAGGTTGATGTATGTGAGAGCTAGGTTTTTATATATAATGTATAAATCGTATTTTATATACTGTATATTACTTATATATGACCACTAGAGGGCAGCTAATAAGCTATGTAAAGGCACATGTTCTTTGTTTCTCAATGTGAAAGCTGTCTGAGCTCATATACCTATACTTCTAATCGATTTGGCACCACACAAAGAAGACGAAAATCGTGATAACATGTAGACAAGCTGACGGTGAATTCTGGGCAACTATTTGTCCTCCCAGCCCTTGCCCTCACTATAACTCATATCAATCATGCTCAAACAGTCCCATAATCCAGTGGCTCCGGAGGTGAACAAAGCCGACTTGTAACGCCAGAGCATACCTGTAATACAGAATAGTAGCCTTTCTGATTGAGATGGCCCATGATATTTGCACAGATATGGCTCATTGCAGGTCTCAGATTTTCTCCTACAAGAAACAAAGTGACAGCAAATGTAACACGAAATTAAAATTGTAGTAGCAAAACCAATCCCAAGTTTGTGAAATTGTATATATACCCCTTTAACTATTACCTTTCCCTCTGCAGATCTTCCAGGTGGAGGTGTCTGTGAAGTTGACCAGCATGGTGAGGTAGAGAGTGATGATTTTGGAATCCTGAAGGATATCGGGCTGAACGGAGAACAGGACAAATATCCATCTTAAGTAAATCCACTTAAAACCACAAAGATGATGTAATGCACAACAATCACTTTTTATATTTACTCACTTTTAATATCTTAAGGTACTCGCAGCACAGCCATAGAATGTCTTTAATTTGTTTTATCCACAAGAAAGTGAGGTCTTTAGACAACGCAAGGGAAACAAACCAGACCTGAAAGATATACTTCCATATACTATGCATATCCTCCAGGATATTATCCATTTCATATAATGCAAACATGTAACACTGATAAGCATACAACTTTTTAAAGGGGTTGTCCAAGTAGGCACTCTGGACCGAAAAGACACAACTGCATCACGGGTGGGACATTAGCTGACGCAACCACGTGGCGCACAATGGCCCAGATTTACTAATCCTAAAGATGGCATAAGCTTAGACAGGTTGTCCAGGTCTGCACCAGATTTATCACGGGGGCTCAGGCTGGATTATAAATCTAGTGCAGAGATAGACAAATGTCACTTGATCAAAATCACAATTATAAAAAGTTGTGGAGGATCAAAATCTCAAAGACTCCTCTTACTGTATATAACAGTGGTGCCTATTTGCCTTTCGAGAGACAGTATAAGAGCTAGCTGCTGTTTATGGACCTAAATCTAACGGCTCTATTACACTGGGGCAGGAGCACTGACGCTTGTCTATTACACAGGCTGATACAAAGCATATCGGGGAGGAATATTGCTACCGTTTCTCCCCCATTCAGTTGCATACATTAATGGCAGCACTTCCCTGAGTACATAGGCTCCTGTGCTTTTGATAATCGGGCATCTTTCATTGGAATGCAGCATGATTACATGGGTCAATTACCAGGAACATGCCTAATATTGTTCCTCAAATCTAACCCAAAGATCAGGTGCTGAATATCAATCCCTTATTTCTCAGATTATACTGCAGAATTGGATATAGCCCACCCCTCCCACTAAGCCCCATGCCTTTTCTTGGCACTTTGAAGAAGTGCCGAGAAGCTTAAAGTCACAAATGATTGCATTAATATGGCATGCACAATAATTAGCGACTTTTTTTATGCCACAATAGTGGAGTAAAACCTTAGTAAATGTCCCCCATATAATCAGTGTTGTGTACGGGCAGAAATCAGGGCGTACCTTGGGTTCATTCTCACAGTCCATACTGCTAAGGATACAGCGACAAAGTTTTTCAAACCTCTGCAAAAACAAACATTTGGGATAAAATCACTTGACTTTTATGCATTTGGAACAAGGATATAATACATAATAATTCAATGCAAGGTGCCATTTAATGAGGATTATCATTTCCATTTGGATGGCCCCTTTTCTGGTTACTCGAAGAACCTGCTTTGAACGCCATATGCTATTTTATATACACCCGCCAATCAGCATTTAGCTCTTACACTATGCACTGCATTGCGTTTTTTGAGTTACGGAATATACGTAAAAAGGTCAAAACGATACTCTTACCCACAGAGCACTAGGATCTGCTTTATTTTACAGAATTGAGGAGTTTCAAAGAGAGCGGCTTCCAAATGTCACTGGTAAAAGCCCAACAAAGGTAGAGGTTGTGCCACTAATAACACGTATCCCCTATTCACAGGATAAGAGATAAGTGTTTGATTGCTGGGGGTCGAAACCGCTGGGGCCCCCAGTGATCACAAGAATGGAAGTGCCGCCGAACTGCCCCATAAGGATGGACTGGGAGTGCGCCTGTGTTGCAAGCGCTGTGCTCTGAATGGAGCGCAGGACACGCAGGTGCACTACCGCTCAATTCTTATAGGGTAGTTCGGCCGCACTTCCGGACCCCTGTTCTCATGATCGCCGAGGGCCCCCATGGTCAGATTCCCAGGGATCAAACATTTATTTCCTATCCTGTGGACTGGGCATAAGTATTATTAGTGGCAAAACCTCTTTAATGTTGAAACACCATTAAACTGGCTGTCCAGACATATTCTCCCCCCTCTCTGACACTGGTTTGAAAAGGCTCAAAATCAGACAGATGCCTTGGCAACCCAACCTTTCATTGCACAGTTGCATCTCTACACAACTCATGTCAGATTTATTGCATAGGTATGTCTGGACGCCCCCTTTAAAGGGGTTCTATACTTGTAACTAGTGCTCATTTGCTACATGTCTGTAATGTATAGGCTGTAACAACTGACAGTTCAGGGACATCCACTATATGAACAGCATGTATTTTACACATGCATGTCAGTGTAACACAGTCTATGGAGCCGATGCTATCATATATCTGTTAGGCCTCATGCACACGACAGTATTTTTTTGCGGTCCGCAAAACGGGGTTCCGTTGTTCCGTGATCCGTGTCAGTTTTTGCTTCCGTTGTGTTTCCGTGTGTCTTCCATTTTTTTTTGCGGACATGACACAAAAGATTTTACTAAAAGACAGGCTGACAATTTTTGCCAAGTGCCTGCCAAGGGATCCGCAAAAAAAACGGACGCGGAACGCGGATAACACACGGATGACCATCCGCATTTTTTCACGATCCCATTGACTTGAATGGGTCCGTGAACCGTTTTTCACGGACAAGAATAGGACAGGTTATATTTTTTTGACGGACTGGAATCACGGACCGCGGAGGACAAACGGTGCATTTGCCGAGTTTTCCACGGACCCATTGAAAACCAATGGGTCCGCAGAAAATCACGAAAAACGGCACAACGGACACGGAATCAAACAACGGTCGTGTGCATGAGGCCTTATGTTGTGCCATTCCTCTATGACTCCTACTAGAAATTTATGACTGAACTGCCATCTGGGTGTTCCCAGTTGGAGGCGTGTCCCTGCACCGTTTAAAACTGTCCAATCAGTGCTGCCCTTGGCATCCCTGCAGGAACCCCACTCCCACACTAGCAATACCCAGTTGGCAATTCAATAATAAACTTGTAGTAGGAATAACAGAAGAGCAGTACAACACAGATTAGTATTGCATGGGGAATGTACATAGTAGGGGTGGGCGATATGGCCTAAAATTTATATTGCGATATAATATGAAGCATGTGCGATATGCGATATATATCGCGATATATATTTTCTATATTGAAGGGAGGGTTGTTAAACTTTTTTTTTTTTTTTTCCTTCAACTTTTTATTTAATAACTATTTAGCCTCCTTAGGGGCTAGAACCCTTGTCCTAGTCGCCCTGATAGATCTCTGTCAGGGTACACAGGACTTGACACTGACCCTGATGCCCTGTGCTCTGTGCACACAGCAGCAGGGAGCTGACCATAGCAGCCAGGACATCAGTAGTGTCCTGGCTGCCATGGTAACCGATCGGAGCCCCAGCATTACACTGCTGGGGCTCCGATCACAACTGCCACCAATGATCGGGGGGGCCCATTGTGCCACCAATGAGTGAATAGAAACGTAGCCTGCATGTGCCGGCCATATACCATACTGGGCCTCTGACTGCACTCTGCGATCCACCGCAATTAACCCCTCAGGTTCTGAGGGGTTAATTGCGACGGATCGCAACAGGCAGTCATAGAAGCCCAGCATGGGATATGGCTTGCACACTCTGAGCCTTTAGGACCTTTCATTAGGTAGCAGCACATAGGGGGCACTTACTATTATATCTGTGCGGGGCTCCGTTCACATGCTCTGGCCCCCGTTACATGGTGGGAACACCAGGGAGGAGACATCAGCTTCTTTCCCTGGGCGTTCCTTCTCCCTTGCCTGTGACGTTCTGCACTGCCCCGCTCTCATTGGTGGCAGTGGCCACAGTCCCTCCCCTCCTCCGCTCTCATTAGTAGCAGTGACTACAGTCCCTCCCCTCCTCCTCTCTCATTGGTGGCTCTCAGTGGGGAGGGAGGGACTCCCTCCTTCTCCACTGTGCCGGCTCAGGAGAACATGGTATGCGCTGAGAGCGGCGCATACCATGTTCTACCGCGATATGGCGATATAGACGAAATCGATATCGTGGCACAAATTCATATCGCATATCGTCTATATCGCCATATCGTCCCACCCCTAGTACATAGTTACCTAAAATAGATGTGTATAGAGAGGGATAGGTTTTCTTTATATCTCCCAGCAAAGTCTGGTAGCTCAGTGTCTTGGCAGAGCTTTTGCTGGCCATATTATGCGATGTGTACACCGATCTGCAACAATTGGACTCAGCACTACATTATAGATGATCACCGAGCTCAGGAGGAAGATAGCACCGATTTGAATATACGTAGCTAAACCTACGATACGTTGGTAGGTAATAGAATATTTTTTTCTAGTTCCCCACATTATCACCGCATTGCTCTACCACCTGCTGTGATATTCAGCCAAGGCCCCAACTGGCCTTCAGAAACCTTCTGAGTGTGACTATACAAGAAGTAATACAATTATTATTTTGTGATCTTTAACTGAACATGCACACGGCCGTATGTATTTTGCAGTCCTCAAAAAATACAGATGACGTCTGTGTGCATTCAGTATTTTGCGGAATGGAACGGCTGGCCCCTAATAGAACAGTCTTATCCTTGTCCGTAATGCGGACAATAATAGGACACATTCTATTTTTTTGCAGAACGGACATACAGACATACGGAAACGGAATGAACAGAGTACCTTCTGTTTTTTCGGAACCATTGAAATGAATGGTTCGCATACGGTCCGCAATAAAAAAACAGAGACGAAATGGAAGAAAATACGTTTGTATGCAAGAGCCCTTAAATGAACATGCAGTATCACTCACCAATTTGTCTTCCTGTGTTTTGAATATCAGTAGTAGTTTGCGAGCCAACTTAAAGATAGAGAGCATTGGCCTTAATGGATCCATTCTCTGTGCCTTCTAGAAAATCATCTGCTTCTCTCCTGTCAAAAAGTAACAAACAGCACAGGGTTACCAAGCTACACCCAACTCGGCAGGTTAATCCAATCTGTCAGCTTCTGGTATCGCACATACAGACATTAGATCATACGGAAATACGGAAAACACCAGTGGTGTAACTGGAACTTACTGAGCCCCACTGAAAATTGTGGAATGCTCCCCCCCCTCAGTCCCATTAACGCAGTCCTCAGACTGGACCAAATAAAGTACCTCTTTTTAACCCCTGCGGACGCCTCCGCTCTTTGTGCAGCACTGTGTCTCAGGCACGCACTACCCTGTGACCTGACATTGCACAGCGTCAATTCATAGCGCACTCCTCGCACACTATGTCCTTCCTGACGATGTGCGCTGCCAGGACTTAGTGCAGTCCAAGCACCCAGAGAAGACGACCAGGGAGCGGTGAGTAATACCAGTGCTAGGACTATAGGCACCATACTCACTGCTCCCTGGGAACTGAAAATAAATCCATTTCCATGATAGCTACACCCCTGGCGGGCACCATAAATCGCAAGCAGCCTTATAAGCTATTAGAAAACAATAGACATTTCAAGGAAATGCCTTGAAACCTCGGCCCGTGTTCAGCTAAGCAGACTTTTCAAGGCATTTCCTGCTATTGAGACCAGATCCAGAAGTAGAGAGCAGCAGGGACCAGGGTTACAGAGGTACAACAGCGGATGGTCAAGGTATCACCTCGCTATGTTTTTAAGCCACTCTGACTCCACAAACACCATTTTTGGTTTCACTGGCAAACCCCTTTACAAAGTACAATGTTATACCGTGCTCTAATATAGTTTGGGGGGAATTAATCATTGTAGCTGTATCTCAGAATAGAGCTGCTATGCGCACCTGCACCAAATGTATGAAGATGGAGCGCAGTAATAATAAATTTGGTGCAAGTGAACCATGATTGTGCCCATTACAGCACAAGTACACCTGGAGCGTCATTTTGCGATTTTTAAAAAAGTCACACAAAAGTGATCCACTCTGAAATCTGACCAAATTTTCGCTCCAAGTCTGCGGATGGCGCAGTGCTCAAGAAGTTGCAAAATTGCTGCACATGCGATTCCAAAAAGTCGCAAGCCCCTACTTGCAACTTTTTGAAGGCAGAAATTCTGGAGTGCAGGGCTTTGATTAAGTTCTCCCCTTTGTGTTCTCATTCCATACTATTATCTACATCACAGCTTACTGTCTGTGAATGGAAACATTTATTAAGACCGGACGCTGGTCTTAATAAAGGCCATAGCTGGCGGTGGATTCACCAGAGTTAGGCTACATGCACACGACCGTTGCCTGCCTCCGCATCCGCTCCTCCTTGAAATTTTGCGTCCGTCAAAAAAAACGGATGACGGACCGTTTTTGACGGATCCGATTTTATGGCAGATCCATTGTAAAAATGCCTATCCTTGTCCATAAGCGTGAAAAAAATAGGACATGCACTATTTTTTGACGGAATGAAAACACGGATCACGGATGCGGAACAAAAAGCGGTTGACCATCCGCATTTTTGACGGACCCATTGAAATGAATGGGAAGCATCCTATCCGTGAAAAAAAGCAGACGGACGCGAAGCAAACAACGGTCGTGTGCATGGGGCCTTATGAAGAGGCACAGGCCTCTTCACAGTTCTAAATGTAAGTCAGCTTCTGAGATGAGCAGTCCCCTTCCCTGCCCACAATTTTAGACCCTAAGCTGAGCGGGCGAAGCTCGCAGATAGCGAGCGCAACTAACCGCTGCGCCACCATCTGCGTCTGAAATACGCCTAATATTTCTAAATTACCCCCTCAGTGTTTACCCAAAGGCTGAAAAACCTCCCTGATCATGTCCAGCTGGCACAGTTGTATGTATAGTCAGTTGGACATGATTAGATCAGGTTTTTCACAGATAAAGCAAGCAGTGTTCCTGAAAATGATGAGGTAGACAGGTTGGTTAGTAGGTTGCAGAATGTTACATTAGTCTCTGATTACACTGGATTCTACAGGGGCTGTGAGGCCGATCAATGCACAGCTCTTCACATTGAAGCTCCGCCCCATGGACACTTGCAGTAGCAGAATTTAGGAGAATTAAAATTCATATCCACACTACTCCTTATGAGAAAAATTCCACAAAAGGTATGTTTGTTCTGCTCTCCCCGACCTCTACCTAGTGCTGTCAGCAGTTTAGTATGGTCCCTTTAATTCCCATTCACTGGAAGCTTTCAAAAGCGTTACATGGGCATGGATGTCAGAACTGCTTACTTTACCTGATTTCACGCTGCAGTCGGCTTCTACAAAGGAATCTTCTGATAAGCGCTTGGATCTTAACTGCTGCTCTCTCTCTTTCTTTGAGGCCTTTCCTCTCCTCACGTGCCTGCCTGGCCTTATCCAGAAACTGGGCCTTTGAAACCTGAGTTGCCCCAAACATCTTTTAAGCTGTAAAAAGCAAATACGAATACTAACACATAAATGCCACACAAAATATTTACCATAAGATAGGGATAAATACAACCAAAATACTATGAACATAACGTCATGACACACGATCATAAGAAGGTCCTCTTTGAGGAGAACATCATCACAAAAGATGCAATCTGCAGGCGGCATCTTAGCAGATATAATATATACACACACACATTTAAACTTCTGCTCTTTGTGGACTCAGTTGTACACAAGGAAAGGGAGGATTATCAGTGATTGATAGTGTTGGTCCCCTGTGTACAACAGTTC